>JAQFVV010013475.1:0-115300 GCA_028023455.1 Epiperipatus broadwayi | reverse complement strand
GTTTCCATGCTCTCCCACTCATTCAGTTATAAGCACATTTAGAGATAAGTTAATAATTCATTAATTATATGTCATGCATTCATTTTTAATTCTAGAAACACATGGTTAGGTATATATTTTTGTCAATAATAATAAAGCATGTTATAATAAGTTATCTGCACACATCCTTCCATTTAAACTATTTCTTTATAGCTAGTAGAAATCATTATTACAGAGTTTTTGAAATGTTTTAAAAAAAAGTTCATAAAATTTCCAGAGTAGCAAAATTCACACATTCTAATTATTTCTTTAATGTTAGAGATTAAATCTAGGTTAATCAAACTTATAATATAGATGTACATTTCAGTTTCTTCTTTAATATTAGAGGTAAAATTTAGGCAAAACAGATTTGAAATATAAATGCACATTTCAATTGTTTCTTTAATATTAGAAATTAAATTTAGTCAAAGCAAATTTATAATATAGATACACATATCAATTGTTTCTTTAATATTAGAGATTAAATTTAGGCAAAGCAAATTTGAAATATAAACACACATATGCATCGCAAATGACGATTTTAAATCTAAATTAGTTAATTAGAAGTGTAGAGAAGAACCACTTTGTTTCCAAAGTTATTTACATCTGCATTTCAATCTTTTATTTTCCTAAGAAGAATTTCTATAGCTGTTTTGAGTTTTAAGCTTGAATTATGGAAGAACCAATTTGTAGAGAGAAAATTGTAGTAATAAAACCCTTGGTGGAGAGAAAAATTGTAATAAAAGAAAGCTAACTTTTTTGTAAAGTATCCCCCTTTTATATCAGATTATTACTTAAGCATTTGTTTTTTCCATCGATCCAAAGTTATTCAAAAGTTCAACTCTAGATACAAAGGTTACTCCTCCTACTGTACTGATATAATTAGTTACAAATATGCAAGAACTTTTTTGAAAAAGAAAGAAAAATCATTTTGTCTTTAAAAAAATTAATTAAATTGAACCAAGAATAAAATCTTTTACACTTCTAAAGTAACAAAAAAAAATATTTTAGCAAATAAACTAATTAATAGTGTATTTGTCTAGTTGACAATCCACTGGTCCATTGATCCATTAATTCATTTACAATGTGTTTAAACTAGTTTTCCAAACTATTGATTATACAATTAAATATTTTGCTGTAAAACATGATATCTGGTAGTACAATGTACATGAATGAAATGAAGTTAAAAGATGGCACAAGCATACATGCACATCCATAAATGCTGTACCAGAAGTACTAAACCAGTCTAATCAAAACGAAAGTTTCTATGATGATGAGTCAAACATATTGCACTAATTATACTATGGACTGAAGTATTAAAAGCAAATAAACCAGAAAATCAAAACAAATACAAATACTGTCTTGCAGACAAATAAGACAAACTTGGATCAACTTGAACTACACTTACAATTTCTGTGACAAACCACCCCCCTTTCTATCATTAAATACTCACTAAAGAAAAATATTAAATATCTCAAAACTTTCAAATAATATCTGCAAGTGCTTTTAAACATAGTTTTGGGTCATTAATAAAAAAAATTCAGGTTATTTCTTTCTTTTTTTTTAGTTAGATGCAATCAGCTGTTACTGATACAATGCTATTTAATCACAATTGACTTCTGGTGTCAATCCAGAAGCTTACAATATATATATATTGTACTTTTGTAGTATATAAAAAAAGTCATTTTAAAAATAGTTGCAATTCACATTAAACTCTAATGGCTGTGACAAAAAAAAATAATATTCATATGATCTAAATTAAGTAATTCATTAGTTTTTGCAATGTATTAATGAATTTTTGCTTGATTAAGTAGTTTTGCATTTTCTACAGTTATAAAAGTTAAAAATAATAATTAATAAAAATTAATTTTGATGAAATAAAAATAATGTAAATAATGAATAATGTTTAAAAACTTTATGCCTGTAGTTAATTATATATATATATATTTTAGTGTTTATCGTGAGCATCCTTTGCTCTATCTCTCACGACTTCTGTTAATATTTGAATATATTCTTTTTAAATTGTATGAACCTCCAGCTGCATTAATTGAACAGGTAAATTGACTTTTATGTGTTTTTTTATTGTATTGTATATACATTTAATACTAGTATATAATAAATCATGTTTTAATATATTGTTTACATACATGTCACCACTTAATTGAAAATTGTAAACTTAGTATTTATTGACTGTATCCTCAGTTCCATTGTTTGAATGAGACAATATTTACATATTTCCCAAATCTTCACTTTCTTATTATATATTTAAATTTATAATAATTTAGTGTACATAAAATGTGTATTATAATATATCAGGACATAAATACAGTACAAACTTAATTAAATAATTTGACTTTTTTTTTTACAGAAATTGAATTTTATCTTATTAAAGAAAGTTTTTAAAATAAATTACAAAAAGCTACCAAGGATACATTGGGATGATAGAAAAACTGAATATGCTCAAGAAACAATGTTTTTTAAAATAAATATTTATGTCATTAGAAACTTTATCCACTAGAGGGCAGGATTGAATAGATGTTTCGATTTGCAAAACCTAAGTAGACATAGGAAATGATAAAGTATATAAAAATATGAAAATCTTTTCAGTATTGGATGTGTAAAAATAAAATGTCATAAAATAAGAATGAAAAAAGAATAGCTATTAATAGATAACAAAATATTTGAAGTGGTAGAAGTAATAATATCTGAGAGATTAAAGATAATAGAGGTATCAAAAAAAAATGATTTGGGTAAAGCAGTATGTCATGATATAAGTAAAGAAAAAATTATTGAATGTATTTGGAGTTTGATTTGGGAAAAAGGAGAGGGGGATAATATATATATATACACCTTTACCCCTCTTAGCAATGGCAATTGGTTCTCCAGAACTCATCATTAAGCAAGAATATCATATACAGAATACGTATTTATAATGAGGGTCTAAGGGGAAAAAAATTGATCGATTCCTAAAGCTAAAAAATTACACTAACTTGGAAATAAAGTACATATTAAAAAAATTATTTATTGACCGCAGTGTACGTGTAAACTGTACAGTAGCTAAAAAGAAAAGTTTTATATCATTAGGAAAAAAAATTGCACATTTTCTCTGTTTATAAAGTACAGTACAACAAAAAGAAAGAGAAAATGAAACTAAATTTTAATTTAAGTTTTTATATTATTCTGCAGAAGTTTTTCATCATAATGAAAAAAAAATTTATACTGAAGTCCTTTTATTTTTTAAAAAAAAAAATCATTTTATTCTAGCTTCATTATCTGTGCAAATAACTCATATAGATATTACTGTGCATTTATGTTTATTACTTATGTGAAATTATTAAAATTAAAAAACAATGTTTAATTGTAAGTTATTTAATTGAACATAAAGACTTATTACTGTACACCAGAGTAACAAAACGCATATGCTTATCGTAAATCAGACAACTTTAGAAAGAAAAAAAATCAAACTGTACTAATTTTCTAAAACATATGCTAAATTTATTTTTATTTTATTTTATATTTGCTATAAGTCAATTGTTTTTTTGGGTAAAATGACTTTAAAGTACCTATTCTCTGACATCATCAGTGACACAAAATTCAAGGTGTGCCTAAAAAAATAAAAATTCCTGATTGTTATAGTGAATAATCAATTGTAAATCAAAGTAGTGGGTACAAATTGATGATGATCGCTATTGTGAAATATGCTAAGTGAGGTCTAAGTGTATTTTAACAAAGTCCACTTATGAATCTGTGACTTTTAGGTCTTAACAGAAGAACAATGTGATATGAACAGATGTGTCTGTTGGAAGACACAGCAAGTGATTTAAAAAAAACAATGATTGAAAAGTATAAATAGATATGGCTCACATCATATTACTGGAAATGATATTAAATAAATGACTAATCTGGATCCCAAAAAGATTGTAAAAATCGTTAAAAGAATCCATTTATGAGATTTATGAATGATTGAAATATATTTTCTGGAGTAATGTAAAGAAAAGAAACCATGAATTTGAGAAACTTGATTAGACTCGGAGAGACCATTATTCTATAGTAAATTGATAGTGGATGAATAAAGAATAATAATTGAATTACATATATGATTTAATTTAAATCTCGTGGACAAATCATCAATATTTAATAAGAGAATCAGTCTGTTATTAATTCATTGTTTATTTTATCTTGTAGATTATATTTGTACTTATGCAGAAATTATAGCCCTGAGAATATATATGCATGTTTATCAAAAATTTTGATATATATATTGACACAAACATTTTTACTTATGTATTGTAACGGAATGATGATGATGGCATTTCGTTCTTTTTATATATAAGTATTCTTAAATTCAAACCATCCACCTTCCCTTACTGCAAGCAAAGAGAACATATAGACATAAACAAATTTATATTCATACCTGACCGAGCCTGTGACCATACGGTTATTGCCACCAGGTTATCTTTCCCGATCAGACATCTCTCGACTGCTGTAATTATTAAAGAATTACAGCGCTTGGTTAAATTATAAATTTAATGGGATTAGTAATACTGTACAATTATCCTCACATGTTACTTATTACTCAAATGGAGTAATAATTATAACCAAATCCTCTGGGTATATTAAACTATTGGAATGGTGAAGAAACAAGACGATACAGATAAAATAATTAATGAAACATTTACTATAACAGTAAAACAACAAAGAAATTACATAAAATATTTAAATTACAATAAACTCATTTAAAGATAATACTACAATTAGATATATGTGTTAAATTTTATAAATGTCTTTAACCTATTGAAATAAGGTATCCATTTATGGTTGTTCATTCCAAGTATTGTTAAAGAGTGTAATTAATGTCTATCTCATTAAATATTTGGAATTGCGATTGCTTTTAATAATGTGAAAAGTATGTGCACGCATGTTTTATATTGATCTTTATTTACTTTACCTAGGTTTTCTAGTTCTAGTTTTGCTGACCGTCATGTGGAATTCCTCCACTTCTTTAGTAGAGACCGTTTTTCGGTTTTGGCTTTTTGTTTATGGGGTCTCCTCTTCTACACATAGTGACTTCACAATACTAGGGTGTTAATGGCATGGCAGGTGGATCATCACGCAGGCGCTACACCGTCAGTTGTTTCATGGCGAGGTGACCATACGAGCACAGTGGGTTTCGATCAACCAGCAACCGTGATGGTCCTTAGCCACACATCCTTGAAGATTCACTTGTGTTGTAGATTGGTTTCATATTCATTCAGTTTGTCAGTATTCTATGAAAATGTCTTTTACTCAGCTTTTTTTTTTTAATGTCTGCTTCCTATTAGGTTCTAATCTCCACTTCTTCTCAAGACCATTGCTCTCACCGAAGTCTCCACATGAACTAACTTTAATTTTTTTTTTTTCAAATTCTTTTCTTATCTTGATCTCTTGTTTGTAGGTTTTCTTTCACTCCTCTAACTTTAAAATGTTTTCTATAACTTATACAAAATTTCTTTTAATTTCATACTACATTATAACATAGTGTTTTATCTTCATTTATATTAAAATTATTCTCATTTTACATCCAGTAAACTTTTTCCTTCTTTATACACACATTCGCATATGTATTTCATTTCATCAAAATGTGTACTTTGAAGAGCAGATCTTTATCTTTCATCGTATTCTAATTTTACTTATAATTTTATTTAAAACTCCCCAATTGTTACCTTTTTAAATCATTTGAGTTCCCATTTTATTTACATTTTTTTTCTTCATTTTTTATCTTAAACTAAACGTCTGACTCTTATATTTTTTTACTTTCATATTTCTATTTTTTTTTCAAAATCTGAACTTTGGAGGGTAAAAGGTAAGAATCTTGTTTGATTCCGTTCCCTTTCTTTATCTCATTATAGTAATTAAGACATTCTTTCCTTCATTGGTTTTAATTTTTTTACTTATTTGTATGTTTAAAAAAAATTAATATTTAATATTACTTAATATTAAATATGTGTGTGTGTGCTCGCAGCATGTGCAATCATCACATTACACCGTTCCCTCTTTTTTTTTCTAAAAAAAAAATTTAATGGATTGACAACACGCAAATTTTTAACTTAATTATTATTACTATGACCCTCTCATATCCATGCACTCATAATCTTGGTTAAGTAATGATGAGATATTCCTAGAAAGGCGACCAGGCAATTACATTCTTTTCTAACAATCGCATCAGCACTACCAAACCGTTTTAATCTAGTTTATACAGACAGTAAGCAAGTTGACTTATGCTCCCTGATTGTATATACAGGTTCGAGTCCACAGGTTATCTCTGTGACTCGATTAAACCTGTTCATACCCAACATTTTAAACCTTATAGCCCTCTAAGTGACAACTCTGATCACTGTACTTGATGTGAGTTTGGTGATTGGAATTTCTTATCTAGCTCATCCATGGGCTCAGAAAATTTTTTACTGACCCATCATTATATATGGGTTCTTTCCCCATACACTTTTATTTGTGTTTCAGTGACTCGCAATATTTATCAAATATTTAACTGGCATTCCCAATCCAGGGTCTTTTTATATGAGAAGAGGTTTTTATCCCTATTTTCCCTACCTAATAACATCTGGTGCACTGCAGAAACTCACACATGTCTATATAAGAGATGGCTTACCATATACTGATAGGATCCCTACTAAATGTCTGTCCCTACATACCCCTGCCTCTATCTATGATCTCTCTAAATGGTGGTTGGTCTCACTTTGGGTGTAGTATTTCCCTTTTAAACGGGTTGCCCATTTACTGGCTCATTCTTCCCTCATATTATTTTCCTTTTCATTAATCTTAATCTTGGCCATTCCAATCATTGTACCATATGAATCCGTCCAATCCTTATATTTGCAATTAGGCTTTTATCTAGAGGTTGCCTGATCCTGTGGGACTCATATCTGCTTGGTCTAGGATGAAGATTCTGATCCCTATTCTCTCTAGTCTCTGTCCATTCATGTGAATGCTTCCATTCACTCTCCACTCTGTATCGTCCATCTTCCTACACTCTTTGGTTCCTCTCCGGAAAATTCCTTCTGTTTTCCTCCCATCGATCTTTATTAGGGTTCCAACCCTTTTTAATTACAAGTGGTTCCTTTGGGAGGCAATCTTGATTTATGTCCCTCATCCTTCTGGTCAGCCCTGGTGCTATCCAATTCGTTGAGAAACTCAGAAATCCGATCAACTGTCTTCCTCTCCGTATTTATCAGTATTTGTTCAACGTCTCTCGGGAAACCATGCCTAATCATCCGAATTATTTGCATCTCTGATAATGGATTAGGTGTCATCATACATAACTTAGCCACTTGATGTTGAAAGAATGTCGTTGATGATTCCCCTGGTCTCCACTTCTCCTTTGTTGCCCATGTAAAATGTTTTCTTGGAGTTCCTCACTCCAATAACTGGCCAACAAAGATTTATGATATTCAGCAAATGTCTTTGGCTTGTGGAACAGTGAGTCCCACCACCCTTGTGATTCACCCTGCAAATGACTGCAGGTGACCGCTATCTTGGCTCCTCGTTCATCCTGCTGAACCTGAAGTATCTTTCGAGACTCCCAAATGTTCCATTGGGCTCTTTCCCGGCTGTCTGGAGAAGATTCGTACCTTTAAGAACTGATGGAACCCGATAGGATTATTCATGTGATTTTCATAGCCCATGTCTGTATATCATCTAGTGGCTCTTGGTTTGATGCATTCTACTTCTGTATTTGCATTGTTGCCTGCTGACATCCTTATACTATCTCTTCAAATTTTAATCTAACTTTTCTACTACTCTTACTACTTGACTTATGTCCCACTGCATATTTACCGGCATCCTATTATTTTCTATTCTCATGACTTCAATTTTCTCTCCTTTATTTAACTTCCTCATTTCCACTTCATGCAGCACTACTTCCAATCTCGGATCTAAATATGCTGATTTTTTATCTGCACTCTCTGCCCTTTCCAGTTCATCATACTCGTATGGTTCTATGCTTTCTGGGTCATCAAGCTTGATTTTTTTTCCTGTCCATTCCCTGTGTCCTTTGCATCTGACTTTTTGTGGAAGTTACTCCTCATCTCTTCTATGGCTTCAGCAATTTTTTTGTTATTGTCCATTGCTATCTTCGCACACCATTCTTCTATCATTCTTTCTTCCCTGTCCTGGCATTCCTTCATAAACTGTCGTTGTTCTTTTCTCATTTGCATGAGCATACTCATCACGTCACTAAAGTCTATTTTATCTTTCACTTTCTTTTGGGTAATATCCATTGCATCCCTCTCTTTATCTTCATCCACTTTCCTCAATTCATTGACTTGGTTGTCCATTTTAATTTGGGACCTTGTGTGCATAGGTATATTTTAATTAACCCTTGATATATTTATTTCTTCTCTACTGATTATTTTTTTATTTCCCTCTATTGTGATTTGCTATGTTGGTTATTTATTTTATGATTATTGGCATTTAGAATGCTAGCCAATCCAAACACACTTGCTCTGGTTCACCATTTGCCTACCTGCCCTAGATTCATTTTAACTGCCTGCTATACTTTGATGACTACCCTCTATTCCACTACATATATAAACTCTTAATTATTCTACTCCATTATATGATACACTTATATGTTTCTTTATTCTACCTTAACTCGACTTAAACGCTATATTTAATTCCCTCCCCCCATTACCAATTTGTATATAAATTCATTCTATTTAGACTATATTTCAAGCAATACACATTTCTAATCTATTTTCTAATACTACATTTATAATTTCTCGATCACTTTATTGTCATGACTATTTTAAAATCATACACATATATATTTATTTCAACTGAACTGACATCCTTCATTATATACACTATGTTTGTAATTTAACGATCACTTTACCATCATGGCTATTTTAAAATCATACATATATTTTTGTTCAACTTAACTGATATACTTTGTTGCACACACGATGCTTGTACTTTATTGATCACTTCATTATTTATAGATAAAATTTTCTGGAAATTTTCTTAATTCTATTTGACTCAACTATTTTATATTTCTTTAACAGCAATTACATCTGGATAATCTATCTTTGATCGCTACACTTATAAATTTGAATAATTATTTTCTTAACTTCAATACGTCATAACGAACTTCAAAAGACTCTTTGATATTAAATTTTCCCCCTTCTGTCTTTCTGCTCTTTTACACATTTGACATAGAAATTCATATATTAAGTATTATAAAGCGCAAGAAAATTGTATTTTTTCGGCTTCGCTCATCACCATTCTGTTTTATTAGAACTAATTTTATATATCTCCTTTTTTTTTATTAAATATTTACTTTATTTACAAATTTACCCAACACGTGATTACCAATTGCACAGCAACAAATCCCTGACTGGGCCCCCAAAATGTAACGGAATGACAATGATGGTGTTTCGTTCTTTTTATATATAAGTATTCTTAAATTCAAACCATCCACCTTCCGTTGCTGCAAGCAAAGAGAACATATAGACATAAACGAATTTATATCCATACCTGACCGAACCTGTGACCATACGGATATTGCCACCAGATTATCTTTCCTGATCAGACATCTTTCGACTGCTGTAATTATTAAAGAATTACAGCGCTTGGTTAAATTATAAATTTAATGGGATTAGTAATACTGTACAATTATACTCACGTGTTACTTAGTACTCAAATGGAGTAATAATTACAACCAAACCCTCCGGGTGTATTAAACTATTGGAATGGTGAAGAAATGAGATGATACAGATAAAATAATTAATGAAACATTTACTATAATAATAAAACAACAGAAAAATGACATAAAATATTTAAATTACAATACACTCATTTAAATGTAATAATATAATTAGGTACATGTGTTAAATTCTATAAATGTCTTTAACCTATTGAAATAAGGTATCCATTTATAGTCGTTCATTCCAAGTATTGTTAAAGAGTCTAATTAATGTCTATCTCATTAAATATTTGGAATTGCAATTGCTTTTAATGTGAAAAGTATGTGCACATGTGTTATATATATATTGATCTTTATTTACTTTACCTAGGTTTTCTTCTTCAACTTTAACTATTGTCCTGCTGACCATCATGTGGAATTTCTCCACTTCTTTAGTAGAGATGGCCGTTTTTCGGCTTTGGCTTTTTGTTTATGGGGTCTCCTCTTCTACACGTAGTGATTTCACAATACTAGGGTGTTAATGACATGGCAGGTGGATCATCAGGCAGGCGCTACACCAGCAGTTGTTTCATGGCGAGGTGACTGTACGAGCATGGTAGGTTGGGATCGACCAATGACTGTGATTGCCCTTAGCCACACATCCTTGAAGATTCACTTGTGTTGTAGATTGGCTTCATATTCATTCAGTTTGTCAGTATTTTACAAAAATGTCTTTTACTCATCTTTCCTTTTTTTCTTTAATGTCTGCTTCCCATTAGGTTCTAATCTCCACTTCTTCTCAAGACTATTGCTCTCACTGAAGTCTCCACGTGAACTAACTTTAATTATTTTTTCTTCCAAGTTCCTTTTCTTATCTTGATCTCTTGTTTGTAGGTTTTCTTTCACACTTTTAACTTTAAAATGTTTTCTATAACTTATACAAAATTTCTTTTAATTTCATACTATTTTATAACATAGTGTTTTATCTTCATTTATATTAAAATTATTCTCATTTTACATCCAGTAAACTTTTTTCCTTCTTTATACACACATTTGCATATGTATTTCATTTCATCAAAATGTGTACTTTGAAGAACAGATTTTTATCTCATTCATCGTATTCTAATTTTACTTATAATTTATTTAAAACTCCCCAATTGTTACCTTTTTAAATCATTTGAGTTCCCATTTTATTTTCATTTCCTTTCATCATTTTTTTTATCTTAAACTAAATGCCTGACTCTCATATTTTCTAACTTTCATATTTCTATTTTTTCAAAATCTGAACTTTGGAGTGTAAAAGATAAGAATCTTGTTTGATTCCGTTCCCTCTCTTTATCTCATTATAGTAATTAAGACATTCTTTTCTTCAATGGTTTTCTTTTACTTATTTGTATGTTTAAAAAAAAAAAAAACTATAATATTTAATATTACTTAATATTAAATATATAGGTGTGATCGCAGCATGTGCGATCATCACAGTATATTAGAAGAAAATCATGAAGAAGGCCTAACAGTAAATAACTCTAAACATTGGAATTATATACAAATAATTACTACAGAACCAAAGCAATGCATAACATAAAAATATTTATTTAATAATGATTAATAACATTAGAATATAAAAAATCCGGTGATTTATAGTAAATAAATGAAAGGTAAAAAGTCAACAAGGCAATTGTAATTGTTTTAATTTAGTGCTATTGTTAGGTATTTATTGACTAAGCTTGAATATATATATTTATAGGTTCAGTGGAATTTATTTACTATTCATGCATCTGGCCCAGATAAGGAAAAAGATAATGTGAAAACTTCTGTCAAATTTTATTTTCCTTGCAAAGAAGTCGAAGAGAACTACCGTAAACATGTAACTGCCGATGATCCTCTTGGTAATATATTAATTTGAATATTGGAAGTCACAGTTGTACTTGTTTTTGTTTTTTTAATTTGTTTATTCTTTTATTTTTTTTAACAATGCAGCTTCAATGAAACCCAGATTTTATAATCTTATGAACATAGACTTCAATTACCAAAGTGCACCTAAGCTATCTGGTTTAGTAAGTACTTTTATAATGTGCATGTTCATTTATATGTGTGCAAGTGTTAAAAGAATAAATTGATTATGTACTGTTCACTTTTTAAGAATATTTTTTTAAAAAATGATAAAAGTCATTCTGGATGAAATTTTAATAAAGTTTAATAAAACTAGAAAAGGTAAACTTAAAATTAACAGTAGAATACATATTCTTTATTTGTACATAAAGAAAAACTTGCAGATGATTATTTTAATTACATATATTGTAACATTTTTCACATTTGTAATGCATTCTGGTAGGTTTTTGTTTTTTTACACACTATGAAGTGAAAGTTAATCAAGCTAAGAAGAAGAAAAATTTAAATATTCCGTTCATATTTTTAAAAACATAACTATATTTCCTGATTAATTGGCCTAATAATTATTGCGATTTACACTGCTTGTGGAATCAGCTTTTTGCTGAAATCTGTCACATTGCACATCATAAATTAAGAAAATAATTCAAAGGATCGGGTTTTTGATTTCATGTAACTTAGTTATTTTTCAGAAAATATTACACCCAGGGCTTAGTTTATAAATAAACATATTGGCCAAGGTAATTTATACTCAAATCATTATAAATTAACATTAATAAATTTAATAACTATTATTCATAATGCCCAATGCATAGTTGATATTAGAAATAAATATTTTTATTCTAACAAATTAAAATATTAAAAACACTAATTACAAATAAGTTGGAAGGAGTACACGCACGCTAATCCAGACATGAATCGATTAATTAAAACAGTTCACATTACACTTCAATTTTTTAGGCCATAAACAAAAATATCTTGAATGTTAAAATTTAATGTCTCTATCAGTATTATAATTTACGCTGTAAAGGGTAGCTTACAATGCACACTTTCCTAAAAAGATAAAGCCTAGTTATTGAACCCAATCCATTTGGAATTTTTTTTAATAATGGGAAAGATTATTCGTTTGTTATTTATTACATATATACATGTAATGCACAATAGATTATTTTATTATAAAATAAAATACGATCAGTATTTTACAAAGTAATATTGTATGTATGTGTATATAAAACTATTTGATTAAATAATCTTTAATGTATATATATTATTATTTTTAATTTAAAATTGTATATTAATTTACAGTTAAATGAATTTGGGATAGCCTGAAGTTAATTGGGTGGGCACACATGTGTGAAAATAAATAAAACTGATTTTATTATTATTTTTTTATTTGTAATAAATGAAATGTATTTAAGCAATACATATAAAAATCTAAATGAATTTAAACAATAGGCAGTTTAAAATCTCAGCGTTTTATATAAAAATAGAAACTTTTTACAAATCGTTCTTCTTAAAAAAAAGATATAACAGCTTCAACAATAGACAGTAGTTTAAAGTAAAATTTAGAACGCTAAAATGGAGTTTTACTTTTTCTTTTATTTAAATTATAAACATTTTTAAAAGTCAAATGCTGTAATTAAAAGTTTACCAACTTCAGAGGGAAGGAAGTAAAATAAGAAGTAAGAATAAGTGATAAATTTTTAAATAATTAAATCTTGTTTTAAAAGTTGTTGGAGTAATTTTTTTTTACTATTTTAATTTTTTTCAAAAAGAATACCGAAAATTAATCTGCTGAAAATTAGAAAAGAAAGAAAAATGAAATAATTTTCTTAATATATATATATATAAAGTGCTTCTATATTATCTGATATAAATTTATGATTACAAATAATTATTAAATTGTACTTTAATATGAAGATGGGCTAGAGCAAAACATGCTATTGTGCGTCATGGAATTTCCTACCAGCTGCATTAAACCTATATATATATATTTCTACTTTATTGTAAACACACCAAGAAGATGCCTGCAGTCCAAAGTAAACAAGGATTGGAATACTTTATGGTGAATCAAATGAGGATCAAGGTGTTTGCCATTAAACACAACTACAGGAGACACCATTGTACCTATCTATCCTTGCTAAGAAAAATTATTTACTAAGTGAAACTGCTTTGAAGAACAACTTGCCTAAATATCAACTACTACTACTTCTATTGTGATGATTTTATGAACTTTGTTCCAATTACAATTTTTTTTTAATCAATATTGTAAATTTTTGTTTATTTTTTTTTTTTTTTTAAGTCTTGTTATCTGTTGTATTTTCACACTCTGATGCCGAAGCCTCATTTTTTAGAATTAGCAAAGAAGTAAAAGGGGGATTATTCATTTTGATATTTTTATATTTTCATTGTAAATAAAATTTAGGTTCACCCACCTTCACACCAGGTTATCCACATAAATATTGAGGTAAGATTCTCTAAATTTATTTTCATAGGTTAAATTAGAACACTTATTCAGAATACATATTATATGTTTTATTTTGTGATTAACCTTGTATATATATATTTTCCAGTATGTTTGACTAATCAACTAGTATCTGTCTCTATCATATACATAAATTGAGGAAACTTGTTAAATAGGTTGTTAACATCTGCAAATATATAATTTAGCTAGCCAGCATCTCAATGATATTAAATAACTAAAGTTTATTTTTCTATATAATTATGATTTGTAGAGAATGAGCGACATAGGTGGATTTCTACCATGGGGTATAAGGGTTGGATTATAATAATCATTAATTAGTAAAGTGGTAGAGGTTCACATGTACATATTATTATTATTATTATTTTTTATCATTACTATTGTTGTTATACTTGATATTTATTCTTGTTAATAAATGTTTGAGAGTTTGTATTATTCCGGTCTCTGGTTTATTGAGTTGTCCTGACATTCCACAGTCTATAAACAATTAGGCATGCATACACATCTATTTTTCTTATCATATAAAAGCTTGAAAATAAAACAAATATAATAAATGCTAGTTGTAACGTATATATAGGTGCAGGTGTTGCTGTGTATCTGTTCATACCTGCTAAAGGAGTTAAAAGCAATATTCTCTCTGGGCTTGAATATTAGGGCGTAACGGAATTAACAAAGAGGGAAAGTGGATGAACTAACCTAAATTGCATTTAATATTATTAAATAGGGATAGAGTTAGTCAGTTAAAGGGTATGCAATCATTAGTTAAGCATTTCATTGGGTTCTCATTAGCACTATTAGATGACCCACAGTCTGAACATAGTTGGACGCAACTTTTTTCCCTTCTAAGCCTGGTAGGTCTCTGCAGATTGTTTCATTAGGGGTAATAAATTAGAGCATATTAACTTATCCTCACACCATATTGCTACATCTGCATAGTTGTACAGTCTGCAAGGTAGTTGACCATCCATTACATCTCGCGCACCATCATTGGGTTTTTGTAGTTTATGACTGTTGATGAAGGGTACTGCCCATTATACTGGTGTTAGCAATGTTTGGGATTAGTTGTAATCATTCTGTCCATTCTATCTGGCGTCGTCAACTTTTGGGGCTAGTGGTCATCGTTCGTTCCGTTATATCTGGCACCAGCAGCATTTGGGGCTCGATAGATAGGTGTATCATCACATAAATACTTTGTGTAAGGTGGTCATACATTGTGATCGAACCAATTGATTGTTGAATCTGATCAATATATCCAAGTGAATCATTCCGTCCGTTATATCGCTTATTGGAGAATGGTTTGCAAACGCTTAATTTAGTCACAATCGGGAATAGTTCATCTTAGCTTACCGGTAAGTTTAGCAAATTTCCGTAGACAGTTGATTACCATGCATGTTTTTTATAAGAGTAGAATGAGCTCTTGGCCATTGGTTTTAACTTGTTTTTTGGTCCGTCCTAAAGGCTAGTCGTGGAAGCTGTTCTGGGGTTGACGGTCTTCATGATGAACGATGTCAAAAGCTTCAGTCCACTCCAGCATGAAGAAATATTTCAGCGTAGGGTGGTCCTGGATCTTTCGTGATCCAGGACCAGCCAAAAAAAACACAGACAAGATGTTTGAAGTTTTTCTGACCTTTTATATTCATGATCAGTTTTTAGACTTCTCTGTGCATCTATTTTCCTTTGTTCTTTTATCACAATACCAGATAATAATCTAGTACATTCTATTTTAAATTTAAGTTACAAAGTCTTTTTTTTTTTAGCATAATTCTGCCATCTTTAATTAGCTTCCAAAAAAAAAAAAGTTTTAATGATTGTAATTTTTTACTTCGGAATTTTTCTTTTTATTTGTCTTGATTAGTAATCTGCATGTCATTTATTCTTTTCAATTTTAACTCTCCTTTTTAATCAAAATAATAATTCGAAACCAAAAAACAACTCCCATTGTACATTTGTAAAAAAAAATTATAATTGCGTCTTTTAATAAGATCGCTAAATTTACTTTTTCTTTTAGCTTTACCAAATGCCAATATATTTGTACCATATACAAATAAACGATACAATATATATATATGAATTATCTTTTGTATTCATCTACATGCATTTTCTTATTAATATATCTGAAATATATATTTATGTGTATAACACTTGAAAATTTACACTTTAATAACATATATATTTACACATAGTTATACTAAATAGCCATGATTTGAATATCTGTGGAAAATAGCATAGACTAAATTATGTTATTGTATTTGACAATTTGTTTCATCCTGGTTAAAATTGCTTTTATTATAGATTTATGCTTTATATGATAATGATTATCATACTTGTTTGCAATGCTCACTTGGTTTTTTTTTTTTTTTTAATGACTGTCTAGCTATTCTTGAAGGTAAAAAGAAAAAAGTCTCAAAAACTTATTAACCAGCAATTGACTATCCTGATGACTAATGCCTGTTTCTTACTAATCTTGTTTGGAAAATTTTGGGGGATGACTTAGAAAGTCAGTCGGTATATTAAAAAATTATTTTTATGCAGACATCCATACATAGAAAATCTTTAGAATGTGACTTTTTTTTTTGTTTTATCTTATAACAAATTCTGTAAAGTGACTAGAAGTATTTTTATATTGATGACTTTTGGAATTCAAAAAAGTATTTAACACTTGTGAATTTCAATATGAATATCTTTATCTCCATTTAATGTATTCATATATTATTCATGGGTTTGTACTTGTTTATTTATTATAAAATATAACTAATTTCAGGTCTAATTTTGGGTAATTCTTCAAAAAGTATGTAGATTATTCCATCTCTAGTGATCTGTTTTGGAAAAATCTTTTTTTTTTTTTTTTGCCAAAATTGCTTATTAGAATTTGTTTTTTTAAGAGCAAAAATTGTTTTTAGTTCTCCCAGCCATTTTTTTTTATTATTATTGAATACAGTTTTCATTTCTAGGATAAATTATTTTCGGCCTATTCTTTATCTATTAAATATCATTCAGTATACGGCAGTGTAATAACCAATTTGTGATTTATTTCTTGTTCATTTATTACTCTTTTTTCCATCAGTTGTTTAGCTGCTGATCTCTCTTTTATAGATATTATCATACTAACAATTTGCTTTTCTAATCCATCCTCGTCCTAAAAGAAAATATTTTTCATTATAATGCATATGTTACCTTCAAATTTTATTAAGTTATTCTTCTCTGTATTCTCCTATATAAAACTACTAGAAAAATTTCTTTTTCTTAATGACTATTATTCAATCTTCATGTGTAACATTTACTTTTCACTGCACTCTTTCCCTCTATATCTTGTTTTTCGGTCCTTCATTTCCCTTCTCATTTATTATTTTTTTTAATCTCCTCAGCACACATGTTTTTAAATTTTCGAATTTCTCATTAAAAAAAAAAAATAGAAGTCATAAGCACAATTATTTATATATATTAAATAGAATTTATATATTCAATTTGACACCATGTATTTGTATATGAGAGTATACCATTTATAAAACTATTTTTTCTTTTTTGAATAAATATTTTTTTGCATTATAATACTGGATATTTGTTGTAAAAAATTTATTTTATATTTTCAAAATTCTCAAAAAAAAATTGTAAAATTCTAAATTTCTTCCTTCTCTTTAGATTTTTTTTATTTTATTTAAGTAAGCCCCACATAATATATATATATGTGTGTGTGTATACACATTTACAGGCATTATATAAATTTAGTGTCATAGAAAAGTACACTTTTTTTTAATGTATCCATCATTATTTTTAGTCATATTTTCTAATAATATTTCAGTTTTTTTTTTTTTTCTATTTTGCCCTAATGTAATATTACAATAAAATTTAAAATTAGTATTTAACACACAGTCATATATATTATACTGGGAACTTATCTCTGATCATAAAACTGAAATTTTAATTCAGTAAAAGCTCTTGAATCTACTATTCATATATATGCCAAATTTTATTTTATCCATTTGAAATGAATAAATAATTATACGGGTTCATTACGGATAAGGTGGTTTACCATCTTGATCTCTGAATAACTTCAATTTTTAAAAACTGATTAATATCAGCCTGTGTCTTGGTTAGTGGTATCAGCTTTTAAAATTAAGGTTTCCTTTTTTCTACATTACAACTATCTCAGAATCATTCATTATTCTGTCTCACTGACTTTATCTCATTTATTCTGTGGATTATGTTCTTTTTCCCCATGACTAATTGATCAGTTACAACTTTTAAATCTGTAATTTTTATATTCAGATTGTCCACATTTTTTTGTAACTTCATCCTTCATTGGTCATTTTTATTCTCAACAACTTGTGAAACTAAATCTTTAATCTTTTTTTCCCTGCTTTTCCTGATTTTCTTTTATTTCTTTAAATCCCTTATCCAAATCCTTCACTAGGTACTCAATTTTACATGTACTTTCTGCTCTCATCTGACATATTTTTCTCATAGTTTGTTGTGTCTCTTTAAATCTTCGCATTTCATGTCATGAAATGTCTCTTCAGTTTTTTGTTGCACTTCATTGAACTTTTCATCTTTTTTTTGCCTCAACTCATCAAATTTCATCTCACTTTTTTGTTGTAATTCATTAAATTCCTTTTTCAATGTTTGTTGTATCATCTCTATTATGGGTGGTTGAGTATGCTTTTTTTGGCAAGTGTGTTGTATCTTTTCTGAATTACTGATCTCATTAACATCTATTTACTCTAATTCAGTATCTACTTTTTTTTTTTTACAATTAATTACATTCTAAATATTTGTAATTTTTACTGTATATATTTCTGAACATCATGCAGCACTAGCTATCAGTCAAACTATTTCCTTAGTTAGCTTAACCCCTTTTACTTTTAGCCATTATATTTTATTCCATTTCTATATCTCTGCCTTATCACTTTATCTGTGCCAATCTCTTATCTTGTGCCAATCCCTTGTCTTAATTCTACTAACTATTTATTGTACCATTTTTTTTAATATTCTTACTATTAACAATTCTTGTTTGACAATCCCTCTCCAACTTCTCTCAGGGCTTTATTTCTATTGAGCCTCATGTTGTGAGCATCAAATCATGTATCAGGAACTTATCTCTAATCATAAAACTGAAATTTTAATTCAGAAAAGCTCTTGCAATCTACTATTCATATATATACAAAATTTTATCCATTTGAGATGAATAAATAATTATACAGGTCCATTATGGATAAGGATGCCATTCTATGCAAGGAGAGAATGAAAAACGTGCAGCAAGGCAAATAACCATTCTATATACTCAGCCAAGAACTTATTTCTTTTAAGTTGAAAATGAACTGTGTTACAAGATCAAAATGGCACATGATAAATAAATTTATATAATTTGTTCATTATCATTTAATAAACGATTACACACAACATACAAGTATATATATATATAAACAGGATAATTTACACACAGAGATATTTACAAATATTTTGCAAATTTACCATAAATCTTTAACAAATATTCTATAATAATGATAAGGTTATCCGTAATTACTACATATATATATAAATTGACAGTCAATAGCATAAAAGAAAATAACTAATGCAACTTTATTACTTATTATTATTAGATCTTTCTGAAATATAAATTAAACCTTGCCACAGTATTTCTTTAAAGACACTGATGATCATACAAAAGGGGAATAAAATAAGGGAATTTATCTACCCTAAGATCATTTAATCTATTTAACAGTTTAAGTGTTGCAAAGCATTTTTTTTTTGTTCTTTTAATCTGTGATTCTAGAGGAGCAGTATTTCATGCTTTCTTAATAAAGTACTGAACAAAATCTTTTTCAATAGAATATTATAGCGGTCGCATGTTCATACAACAAGATCTAGAATCTAAATACAAGTACCTCAAGTCAGATCATGCTTGAGATACAGAGGTTTGGAGCACTCACCACTTTGCCCTGTACTCCCAGTTTCCAGACCCAACAACTTACGAGCAGCAACTCCAATGGCACACAATTACTTTTAATTATTTCCGGATGGCTGCACAGAAACAAGGAGTCTACTAAAATTGTGATAGGATAGTACATACGTATGGCAGAGAAATATATATTTATAATTAGTGAGATATTATTTAGCCTCATCATGACATAAACAACTATAAAATTACTTATCAAATTTAACTGGATAAAATCAACAAAAGAAATTGCAATGATCTGAGATGATTAACTTTAAATAATATTTTAAAACAAACATAAAGAAAAGATCATGGATTTACACATTAATTTCTCATTAAATAGTTAGCCTCCTCTTACAAACTTGGTTAATTACCTGCTTATTTCGCACTTAGAAACAGATACATACATATACTTTTACACGTACATTAGTTTTGGTGCAGTTTAGTGATATGCCAATAATTGTACTAGTGCTGTTATATAAACACATACAATTTCAATAATTCGCCCTTAATATAAGTTGGAAGCAAACCCTTGACCGTTCTCAACATTTTTTATATATAAATCAGTTAAATTATTTTTAAATTTCATTATTAGCTTTATTACATTTATGAGAAGTTCCTAATTAAGATTTTATTCATTTATTGGATGAAATAATGTATGTGGAAGCATTAATTCTGAGGGAGAATAATCTATGGTCAACTTTTGATGCGCTAGAGAGAAAATTAATTGAACTATGGGAATAAGTTTAGCATGATCACAACATCATGGCTTACAGATCTTTATACGCATTTTAAAAGGGAGTATAATATGGAGAATTGTCGTGCTAACATGAAGACCAATAATAATTGTGGATCCGTTCTTAGGAGTCCGATTGAGTGCTTCATCATTTGAACGAATAGAAAGTTGACTTACCATTCTCACAATTTTCATGAGATAGGCTACTTGAAGTTCAGGGACCCGGATGGAGATGGTATTGGTCAGTTGTCCTGGAGTTATTCCCATGCAGAGCTTTTATTGTGCAAGTATGCAGTCCAGAGTCATTTGTCGACCTATTTAAAGACCTATGATGAAGATGTAATGGCTTGGATTTTCCGATGCACTTCTATGATAAAGCTTATTTAATAATGAAGAAGAGCCTTTGCTAGCAATGCTTGGAATAATAAATAATCATTTAATTTACTGCATATAACAATATAGCATCACGCGTGATGGTGTGATCGAATTACTAAACCTAAACTACATGGAATTATTTTTCGAATATCTAAACTAATATTAACTAAGTCCCGCCCTTTCACTTTGTTTACGTATCACCCCCACATACATTAAATATCGATACAGCTTTACGACATCAGATGTGCTTTAATTAATTTAGATAAATATATAAGCTGGCTGAGCGAGAGTCAAGAGATGTGGAATGAAGTACATAATTAATAAAATATTTATTTTAAAATTAAGATTGCACTAATAATTATAAAATGATTGAGATTTGTCTAAATAGTAAACTGGTCAAAGGTGGAACTTTATTCCCCTCCATTGTTTATGCAAATATATATAAAAATATTTGAAATCTCCCAACCTAGCAAGCATCAGTGGTTTAAAACTGATAAAACAATAAATTGGCACTCCCCTTTAATGGCGGGTAGCTAAGCTAAAGTAATTATACTTGCAAGGTGGGAGTTTATTGGCATATCAGTTGATATTAAAATACATATAACATACACGAAACAGAAAATAAAAGATTTTGCTGCACCAAATTAACATTAAATTAAGAGGCTAATAAAGATTATTTTGGAAAGTGTTATAGACAGTCACATAAATCAAAGAAATATCGTATCTAGAATATTAGCAAATTTTTAAAACAATAGGTTACAATTAGTAAAACGTTAAATATTACATTCTTCATTACATTTTGAATTACTAGAGAGAAAGGTTAGGATCTATGCAAGCGGCATTCTATGGTTACCTTTAGTCTTTGGTAGTTTCCAATTCGGAGTGAAGTTTAAAATATTTCACAGTGGCTCATTTTAAAGCGTGAATGTCTTTCACTATCATATTTAAACCAAGTTGCAGATTTCCATGGGTCAGTTTTTAAAACATAGCATGGCAGTTCATGGTTCAAATATAGAGTGGCATTCTGGCGGGAGAGGGTTCAGGAACAGCCAGGGAAAAGGTGCATTTTTTCATTCGCGGCGATTGGCATGTTATCAATTTGAGTGGTGTGGATTAGTTTAGCCGATACTTCAAAAAATTAGACACTGAACGAACTGGACTAATTTTAAATCCTATTTGTTTTATCCCTTGTTATGTTAGGAATGCTTTTAAGATATCTTTCCTAGGGCATTGTACAATGCTGCTACAGGATGGTTTTACTTACAGGAAATCCACTTTTGTTCTGCAGATAGGACTAAACAATGCAATCAAGTTGATACGTTCTAAATGATTGTTTAAAATCTATTTGGAGTTTTAGAAGTAGATTTTTTTAAAGATAAATTTTTCACTAATGGGAGCTGTATTGACTTTATCAGATTAATAGATCATTTTCTATTTTAATAAGACTAATGGATTTTATAACTAAAAATTTGAAATGCTTCTAGAACTTTCGATACCAATTGCATCTTCCTGTGACCCCCATTAAATGAATATACATTTGAATATAAAATTTTAAATATAGAGTAAAATATTAATAGAAGATATAAATAAAATATGATTATACATGTTAACATCTATTGTTTGTTATAATACATGTTTCTCCGCACATACATGATTATTTATCCATTATTTCATGGCTACTATGTGAATAATAAAAAATCTAAGATGATGAGTGCATGTATCTGTGGGGAAAGATATGTTTTAAACCCTGTTTGATGATACAAAGTTTGTGCAGTCTGACTCTCAGACTGACCGCTTCAATATAGACTCCCATACGTTTGCATTAAAATCTTAATAGCAGGTAGATCAAGTCTTTTAAATAACAATTTGCAACATCAACAACAAAAAGAACCATAGTGATTAAACAAATCAAAATACATCTTTAGTAAATTAATGACTAAATCATATTCCTTATAAGTAGCTATTTAATTGAGGGTGGCAATGAACTTAAATCCCAGGTAAGTGATAATTTTAAGGCAGCTACTTAGATCTCATGTGTGTACTCATTATAGGGTATTATCTCCACCAGTTTTTTGATTGTAGACAGCTCCACATGACTTCAGGCTTTAGTGGACATAGATTACATTTAAACCGCCATGATTTTATTTTCCATTTCTTCAAATTTTCCAAACAATCGCAGTTCAATTTCACAAACAATTTTTTTTATTAAAATTGTCATGGTGTAGATTCTCCTCCTGCAAAGCTTTTAATTAAGAATTATATTATTGCCCGAACTTCAGTCTGTTCTTTTAAACAACAAAATACCCTCCAATCCTTATTCTCATCAGCCAGCTGCTAAGCTTCAACTAAAACTAATTACCATCCAACCTTTTTTATTTTTTAATTATTATTATGTGGTTTAAATTCGTTTTACTTCTCATCCTTTTTCTGTATAATTTCCTCTATTTAATTAAAAGTTTTGTTATCTATAAACAGAAAAATTAATTAACATTTTTCAATTTCCATTTGCAGATAAGAGTTGGAATTTATATGCTTCTATCAACATAAATTTCTTTCTTTTATCTAATTATACTAACAAAACTTTAACTGTGGCAATACATCAACAATCCAATTAAAATAAAATATTTTATGTTTGTGATCGTAATCAACATTCACAGATGTTTATTAGATTAACAGAACTGAAATATTAAGGATTTTAAGTTAAATATTTGTTAATCTTATTGTACCAATATTTTATTTTTTTAATAAAATAAAAACTAAAAAAAAAAGTGTATATATGATGCAGAATGTCTCTAGGTTGAGATCTCTATTCTAGCATTATAATATGTTTTTTCTGTTTGTGTGATTATGTTTGAACTTACATGTTAATATAATCTTGTATACTAAATTTTATTTTTTTCATTTTTAGGCTACTAGTTTTATGTTTAATAATCGAGATGTCTTACATTACAATCAACTTTATGAATCTCTTATTGAATTGCTAAGTGTGGGAAATCAATTTGATTATTTCAAGAAAGATTCCAATCCTAAATTAGGATATTTGGTAAGTAAGCTTAGTATGTGAACATATGCAAACAAATAGTAATAAAATATTGATTTTTTTTTTTAATGTTTTGGAATGTTTGAAGTTATAATAAGTTATTTTATTTTTATCATATGTGAAAATTTTATTCAGAACAGATGCAAGAATGAAAAAAAGCAATAGTCGGATATAATTTGTTATTAAGGAAGAAATACAAATATAAAATTTCATAATGAGAGACAATTATTTTAAATAAAACAATATTTGTTATTTTAATCTAAAAACTGATTATTATTTTTCCAATTTAGGGTAATATATAATTGTATCTCTGTAGCTCCAGTATTCATAATCATATTTTTAATCTACTAAACAAAACTGCAATGTGATGAAATAAACAGTTGAATAAAATTCATTATAATTTCAACAACCAACTGCATAAAATTAAAAAAAATACTATCAAAACATTCACAAGTTTAACTTTTATATAAATGGAATAAAACCAAGAATGGAATTTTAAAAGTTAGCATAATTTATCTTCACTAAAGCAAATAAGGTAAAGGCTCTTTATTAAATTTTAATATATGCTATGGTCTGAATAAAATCAAGGACTGATAGATTCAGTTAAAAAAGATTCTATATTGTCAGCCCATGTGAATTTGCATATTTAAAACAATAATTTTGCATCTCTTCATAATATTCTAATGCCTTAGACAGATTGTTATGAAAAAAATAGCTTTTATTTGGCAGTTTTTTGTTGTTTTTTTTGTTTTGATATTTAATCTCTACTTGTTGAAACATTTTTTAAATTTTATTATTATCATATGATTAAATTAACATTTATATGTTGAAATGAAACATTGCTATTGGATTAGTAATTATTCTGATTTCAATAATAAATTATTTCTTTTCTTATTATAAACCTTCAGTCTTTTGAAAATATAAATAATTTACTATCTATAATTTGTTTAGATTGAAATATATTTTGTTATAACAATATAACAATTTATTGATAGAAATTTTGAATAAATGTCTATTATTTTGCAAATCACTTTCAGTTGAAAGAAACTTAAATAAATTGAAGGAAGAACTGTCTAATATGAAGTGACACTTTGTTGGACTTTGTAAATTAGAAGAAAAGATTAAAAATATTTGATTTAAAAAGTGAACATGTATCTTACTAAAAACATGAATATTGGATGGAATGCTATTAATTATAAAAAAAAAAAACTGAAAGAACATTTCAGAGAGTAAATGAAATTAGTTTTTCACATTAATCAAACATACCAAATGAAGACAATTCAGATTTATGCCCAGAAATTTCTCATTGTAATGAAAAAGTAGAGGATTTTTATACTGATATATAAAATGCTTTTGATCAGACCAAATAATATTTTAAAATTGTCATAAGATACTTTAATGCTAGAATTGGTAAACAATTTAAAGATGAAAGTGCTTTGAATAAATTTAATTATAGTAATAGAAATGAGAGAGAACACAGACTTGTGAAATTCATAGAAAAAGAAAAACTTTTTATGATTTTTTTCATAAAGAAAAATGCTAAACAAACATGGACATAGAAGAATCAAAATGAAAGTATAGCAGAATTGTGTTGTATTTTTTTTCTCTTAATGGATTTACATAAACATAAGTGTGTGTTTGTATTTATTTTCTTATTGGAGATTTCATATAGTTTTAAATTGTTATTTTGAATAGTATTGCTTATACTCAAATCTTCTTGTAAAAGAATTTTGTTTGCTGCACATACCTTCTGTATATTTTGAGAGATCTGGGCTGATTTATGTAATTGATGAAAATTTTTTTTTTATTTACTTAATAATAATTCAACAAGTAATATAATAGATGACTGAAGTTTCAATGTTCCCTTAAATCTCTTTGTCAAAGCCATATTAAGCAAAAATTAAGAGGTAACTATTTTCTGAAATCATACAAATATATATAGTATTTTAATTTTTTTCCTCCAATAATTTTATCCCAACAAAATGCTGCTTATTTGATTTTATTTCTTTTCAAAATTGTTAGCCGAGAGGTCATCGCAGCTGCCTTGCAAGCAAGTAGTTAATTGCAGAAGGTTGTGGATTCACGCCCCGGCCGATGCTATGACATATGGAAAAAAAAAACGATTGACATTTAAAAAAATCTCTATGGTTTTTTTTTTTTCCAATCTCCAGTCATACTTGTTAATCTTTATTAAATTTTAAGTTTCATCAAAATTGAGGGTGTTTGATTAATTTTATATATAATGAAATTGCTAATCTATTTGATGCTTTTTTACTGTATTGATATGCTCTTTTGTCCTACCAGTAATCTGGGATTGATTGTTGATATAAGTTCTATTGAAAGTTCATTGAAATTTTTCTTTAGAGAATAAAATATTGTATTAATTTTTTTTGTATGAAAATTGTTTTATTACTTAAAAGAATTGATGAAATGCTTTCTTGTGTGGAACATAAAATTCTATTAAAATCTTAAGGCATATGTGAAATCTCATGCATCTGAGACAAACGAACTGCAGAATAATAGAAAATATTTCTATAGTAAAAGAAAGGTCAAATGTATCAGTTATTTTATATTTTGCCTAGAATTAACAAAATATAATCAGAGATGGCTAAGGGAAGCTACAGAGATTTTTAATAATTCCTTAAGTATTAATGAAAAAACTGAATCTAATAAGTTCATCATTATTTTTTAAAAAAATATTGAAGAAAAAAACATTTTTTTGTATAATTTTCAACTACTAAAAATATAGAATCAAAAAAGAGTAAGCAAATAAATAATAATCAAAATAAGATTGAAATAAACAACTATTAATAATTATAATATTTATTGACCCACTTTCATCTCCAGTGAGACCTTCTCAAGATATTATACTAAGAGTAAACAATATTAGCTCAGTTATTATTTAATTAATTAACATGGTCATGAAAAAAAATTTGTGAGATTGCTGAAACTTTAGGCATCTACTAATATTGCCTATTAGCCATATGACCAATTGTAAATTTAGCTCAAAACCTATGAGATGAGATATATATATATTGTAACTGAATGGAATTTGATGAATGCTGGTGATGGTTAGGATGATCAATCTGATCTGATAAAAAATCTAAAATCTAATTTAAATTAATCTAGTCTAGCTCAATCGGGTCGCCATTATGTAATAAAGCATCACAAAGCACAAATAATCTCTCTTAAAGTCTAATTTGTTTAAGCTATATGTGAAACGAAAGAATAATGAGATTATCTGCTCCAGACATCAACAAATCCATCACAATTACAACATAAACTGCACTGAGCAATGAACTCACATATCATTGCCCTAAACAATAATACATGATTAGGCTAACTACTTGATTAGCAATCTAATGAAAATCAAATCCAATTAATAACTAAAGCAGATTCCAATATATATTTTATTAACCTATTATTATTGTAGTAATTTAAATCTACTTCATTATTTAATGAGGCTGCATTTTATCCTAACGGATAAGCTTCTAAATACCTATAATTGTATTTTAACAAAACGTTTTTTTTTATATATAGACACTATTTAAATATCAAAACAAAATAATATTTGAACCAAACGTATATCTAATTTAATAAACGCTAAATAGAAAGTATAAACATTCGTTCATATCTTTCACACAATTCTTTTTATTTTAATATTTAATCAATAATTTTCTATTGAAATCAACTAGTTTTTATATCATTTTATGAACACTTAGAAAATTTATGCACTCCTTTAAATGTTTAAACAAATTAATCTACGTCTAGTTTACTAAGAAGCTATAAAGTAATATTTAAATAATTTATTCATATCTTCCCATAAAGCGATACTCAATTATTGCTTCGTTTATGTGTTAAAATAGAATACTTCACTAGAATATATTATCAACACTATTAGCTCATTTCTAACTCTACAATGTCCAACCACATTACATAAAAGATATATTAAGTTTCTATTGGATGTTTATTCACCTATGAGTATTAATATTATTTATTTGAATCTTTAAACAATTGAATATAAAATTGGTTGGCAATAATTAAAATATATGATTATAATTTAGATTTATCCCAATTTAAAGATAATATTCAAGTAAACTATTCAACAAAGTTTGTACCTTTTATTTTAGAGATGTAAAAAAAAATATATCTAAGACGAGTTATTCTGAACCAATGATAAAGCACGATCTATTTATGTTTTTATGAGAGAATCAGACAAACATAGAAATGATTGATTTGTAATATTAACTAAAATAAAATATAATATATAATATTTGAATTCAGATATAAATATAAAATTCATATGGGAATAAAATGATAATATGCAAAACATACCATATCTTATATTCTAGCTCACTTACCAAGCTGAGTTTGAACCTTGTCATTTAAATAGCTAAGTCATCTTATTCAATCCAAATAATAAAAAAAATTAACGGAGTCTGGTCATTTGAATCACTCAATTTATTTGATTATATAAAAGAAAATTGGCAAGATTAATAACAAAATACATAGGAAATTAATTTATATTTCAGATTGATTGAATAAATAAAAATGATAAAATTACTGTGTGTATCTCTAAAATGTGTTGCGAAAACAATAACGACATATAAAAAAAAAAATGAATGAATGAATAAATGGAGAGACTTTTGGATATCTTACTGAAAAATTTATATATAACAGATACCAAAGATATGAAATAGGATGAGATCGAAGCCTATTATTTTATCAAAATAATAACCGATAAATGAATATGAAATAATACGATATATTTGAATCTCTTGGCTGTTCGATGTTTTAAACTAAATTTTATACATGCAACCAACAAATCATATTAAAAAAAAAACAACAAACAACATCGAATTGTGTTAATATATACTTAGACAAGAGTTCAAATAATTAATAAATGAATCTCTCCGATCATTTTTATTTCCTAAACTCTATAACTCCTAAAGATAATTTAAATAAAATACAAATCATCCTTTTTAAATATATGTAAAAAAAATTAATATGCGCACATTTTTATGTATAAAAAAAAAATCATACCCCATATAAGAGTCTGTCCGTTTTCACTATTTATTTGTCCATTGCAATTTACTTATCCTCAGTTTCTATGACGCAAATAGAAGTTTATTTCTCAGAAAAGATAAGTCGAACTTTATAATGCTTCACTAACAGTCCTTTTCCTTTCCAAAGAGGAGAGTGCAATTTAATTAGCCTTTTTATGATGCAAATTAATCCAGTTGATCCTGAGTGTTTCTTAGCTTGTGACACGATATTTATCCAAATCCAACGGTAGTTATACGCCAAACTTTAAACCAGAAATATCTTTGTTTTTAAAAACTAAAATAGCCGATTTTTATATAAAGCATTTTTTTTTCATAGGTTTCTTTTTTTTTTTTTTACATTTTGCTGCCGTTTCCCTTGGAAATCCTTCACAACTGCCCTTCAAATGATTGAACGGGCAGATAATTTAAGTTTATTTTTCCATGCTTTATGGTTTAACAGCTAAAAAAAAAATATTGAAGAACTTTTATTTATAAGAACATAGGAAATACGTCCGTTCTTGGCAATCACAAAAAGATGATAGCTTACCTTTATAGTCTGTTGGCTGCTATTTATGTGTTCTCTTTCTGACATTCTGGTGTCATAACAACCATTGGAATATACTCAAATAAAGCTCAAAGCAAATGATAAAACAGAACAAATTTTCCCGCTTGGTATTCAAGTACGATGTAAGTTTGGAGAAAATGGATACATGGAAATTAAATCCAAATTCGATTAGGTTTTTCCTATTATTTGTAAACCAAAATACAAAATTGATATTACAACCTTTATTCACTTTATAAACACAAATAATTTACATAGATATATATTTTTTAATAACAATAATAATTTTTAATTCATTTATAAACAGATATATATATATGACATAAAAACATTGAACTATATGTAATAATGTTGCTATGGTGACTGCATTGACAGAAAAACAAAATATGTAAAATAATATCGATCCTATTTAAGTAAACTTATATTGTACTGAATTGTTTTCAAAATTTATTTATTTACCTATATGTTTTTCCTGAGTTTGATTATAGCGAATTTAGTGTTTTAAAGCAAGAATCAACAGTAAACAATTATATTTAAAAGCTTTAGGTTGCCATGGTGATCACTTTAAATCCATATTTCCAAGATCTTCCATTGTCTATCTATCTATCAAAGCAAAAGAAAAATCAACAAGATCAACAAACTTCTTTATTTATTTTTTCTTAAATACCTTGATCATTAACCTGAATATTCACAATATATATATATATATATGGCAGACATTTGTTTTTAAGAGCATTTTGGATAGACAGTAATACTATACAAGATGCAACTTCTCCAACAAGAAGTCAAATAACAGCATATTTTATCCATGAAAATACCTAAATATTTATGAATATTTGATTTATGCAAAAATCAATTATATAGAACACTTATTGAATAAAGAATTTATATTAAAAAGTGTTAAAATTTTTCATTTCATTAGCAGCTCAATTAATATATTAACTTTTAGTATTATTAGCAGTCTCATTAATTGTGACTTTTTTTGAATGCATTCTTAGTAAGAACTAAGTGGTGAATGCAAAATCTATGTTGTAGAGGAATTGATGAGTTTTAAAAAGAGGACTAAATTCGAAAAAGCTTTTTTTTTTTATTATTGTTTATAAATAAAAATAATTAGTAATAATAATGCCATTAATCTTTTGAAAATATATCTTAAGTACTCTGGATTGGATATTAACTCAAAAAACCTACTAGCTTAAAATTATTTTACACAGAACAAGAAGGGATAGGATTAAGGGAGGAAAAAAATGGTTGGATGAATGATAATAAAGATAAAATTAGGCAGCGATATATTGTTTTTTCCCCCCATTTTTTTTTTTTTTTTCAATTTGTATGAAAAAAAAGTTCTATTCAAGAGAATTCAAAGATATCATTATAAATGTATAAACGATGAAATTTTTAATTTATGGAAAGCCAGTGATACTATCGTTATTGTAGAAAGCTATAAGCTAACTTCTAGATAGTTATTCCAAAATAAAAAGATGAGATTAGAAATAATATAAAAATAATAAAAACTTACTTTTCAGAAAAAATAAATAAGGAATTTAAACGTAATAAATCTAGAAAGAAATTGAAAAGTTTGACTGGTCTTGACAAAATAATTTTTACAACATAATGATCAGGAAGAAGAAATTACAGTCAAAATAGAAAGAAACATTTATAAAATTTAGGGACTATTTATTTAATAAAAAATCAAATTTGGGAATAAATTTAGTGTCATTTTACTATATGGTTATGTGACATGGATTGTTTTTTTTTTTTAAAAAAATGAAAACAGAAGCAGTGATGAAAGTGTTGATGATAATGATATGGAAAATAAGAACTGATTGCAAAAGGTAATTGATTAACTTGGAACATTTATTAAGAGATTTGGTATAAGTTTCAATAACTGACAAAAAATAAATGATTTAATTGTTGATAAAAAAATATCTGCTCTCCAAAAAATTATGAACAGAGGTTAGACTTGATTGAATCTGTTTTTTTTTACCTCTGTTCATAAACTATTTTTACATGGCTGATCTTATAATATATATTTAGTATATGAATCAGTCAAATAAACACATCACTTATGAATAAATATTTTTTAAGTGTTATTAATTCAATAACTAAATTGAGTGAATTATTTTTAAAATATTGGTATATATTAATCATTATAAATATGAATGTAGACAATGTAATTGATGAACTAAATAAGAAAAGAATAAAAAAAGAAAATTCTTCACATTTTTTTAGTATAATAAAAGAGTTTTTTTTTCTTTTCCATTCAAGTATTGATGAACAGCAAGATTTAACTCCAGTTATATCTTTCCAAGCTAGGTTTTTGGTTAACGGTTAATTTTTTTTTTTGTTTTAATATTATTCAAAAATTTTCTCTGTGTTTTTGCATTTTTTAATTTCCAAATACATTTTACACTATGGCATGGTTTTAATGGGTTATAGATAATTTTATATAGAAGAGATAGATGTCGCAATAATTGTAAATTAGTTCAAGCACATTGAAATGGGCAAAAATTAATATTTGCTGAAAAGACCTTTTATGAGTATGATGATTATTATTATATATACTATTGCTGTTATATAAAGATATATTGTATGATTTATTTAAATTTTACATTATGAAGGAAGACAATTTAATACTGTTTAAATATTTATCTCACTTTGTATTTGGCACATATATTTTCTATCTATTTATCCAGATGATAATTAATTATATGTGTGATTCATCTTTCCTTCTGAAATAAACTAGTAAAGCATGCTTAATATAAATTAAATTTAAGCCTAAGACTTGTGGTTATTGATGTTAGGGTTTGGTGCAGCTGATAAAGGGAGTATCTCTGAAACTGATTCTATGCACTTTGTGTTCACAATTCAGAATTTCGTTATTATATTATATCTTACATTTTAGAGAATCCTTAAATATTCTCATTCATAATATATGTTTGTAATGTATTAATAATGTTGGTTATATATATATATATATATATATATATATATATATATATATAGAGGCTGCAGAAAGGAGTTTGCTATTAACTGAAAGGAGACCCATTGATTCCTCTTGGAGGCCTTAAAGGAACCGAGCAGGGCAAATTCCTAATGTCCACTCCATACGTTCTTGTCGTTGCAGCTGTTATTACTATGTGATTATTCATATAATATACGAACATGGATGGGCTGCTCACCAACACGCATTAGCCAGCGTGGTGAGTTTATTGGCTTTTTACCTCTGAGTTTAAGATCAAGAAACACCATGGTCTTCTCAGTGCCTGATAAGGCAGAATGAATGTTTGTGTAAATGATAAATATTTTTCCAATATATATACAATTATGACAGACAAAAATAAAGCATGGCCCTTATTCCCAGGAGGCTGTAAAGTCACCAACCAAGGCAGCGGTTGGTGGCCGAAGGCGGAGGGTGCTAAGAATCCCCTGATTGCGGACCCAGGCTGCCATTTGATGAAGACTTTTTATTTAGGTACTTACAACTGCAGATCACTTTCAAGTGAAGGAAGATTGCAAGAATTAGAAGAAGAACTGTCTTATATTAAATGGGACCTTATTGGACTTTGTGAAGTTAGAAGAAAAGGAGAAGAAACAATTGATTTAAAAAGTGGGCATATACTCTATTATAAAGGCACACATATTGGAAATACAAGTGGAGTAGGATTCATTATAAATAAAAAGTGGAAGAACAATATTGTGGAGATTGATGGTGTATCGGACAGAGTGGCAAGATTAGTTATACAACTTGATAGCAGATACCAAATGCAGATAATTCAGGTTTATGCCCCAACAAGTTCTCATAGTGATGAAATAGTCGAAGATTTTTAGATGGATGTACAAAAGGCTTTTGATCAGAGTAAACAACATTTTAAAATTGTTATGGGAGACTTTAATGCTAGAATTGGTAGACAAATGAAAGATGAAATTTGTAGGTAATTTTGGTTATGGTAATAGAAATGAGAGAGGACATAGACTTGTGGAGTTTGCAGAAAAAGAAAAACTTTATATTATGAATTCATTTTTTGAGAAAAATGTTAAAAGGAAATGGACATGGAAGCATCCAAATGAAAGTACAGCAGAATTGGATTATATTTTGACTAACAGAAAATACATATTTCAAGATTGTAATGTTCTTAATAAATTTAACACGGGAAGTGATCATCGATTAGTAAGGTGTAAGTTACGTGTTAATGTAAAACTAGAGAGACAAAAATTATTAAGAAAAACAATATTTACAGTTGATATTCCTAATCTTCAGAAACATTCTAATGAATTTAAATTGGAACTTACAAATAGGTTTCAAGTGTTAGGAGATTTTGAACATGATTCAGATTGGAATGAAATTAATATGAAAATAACTGATACACTTTTAAAAACTGCAACAAACATACCTGGTAGAAAAAAGCAGCAATTGACTAATAAAATTTCTACTGAGACTAGAGAATTTATGAAGAAAAGAAGGAATATGAAGATATACAAAAATGATGTATTAAAAAGAATTGAATATCTCGAATTTTGTAAAATGGTACGGAAAAGAGTTGAAAATGATATAAGAAAGTATAACTGTGAAATAGCAAGGAAAGCTGTAGAAGAAAATAAAAGTCTCAAAAATGTTAAACAACATTTTGGTATTGGTAGGAAATTTATATCTGCAATAAGAAAAAAAGATGGAATTATTACTAAAAAGAGAGATGACATCGTGAAATTGGTAGAAGATTTTTATCAAGAATTATATAGTAATAAAGAACAAGTATCTCCTATATCTATTACATCTTCCGAATTGCCCTGAATTTTAAATGAAGAAGTGAGACATGCACTTAAGTGTATGAAGAAAGGAAAGGCTCCAGGAAATGATGGAATTATAATTGATATATTAAAAGAAGCAGGTGAAGAAATAGAAACAATTTTAGCAAAGTTATAAAGATGTACCGGAAGATTGGAAGAATGCAGTAATAATATTAATATTTAAAAAAGGTGATAAAGAAGATATTAGAAATTACAGACCTATCAGCCTTTTATCAGTTTTATATAAAATTTTTACCAAGATAATTACAACTCGTCTACAGAGAACTTTGGATTTCCAACAACCAAGAGAACAAGCTGGATTTAAAAGTGGTTTTAGTACAATAGATCATATCTAGGTATTGAGAGAAGTCATAGAAAGGACAAACGAATATGAGTTGTCATTATGTTTTGGATTTGTAGATTATGAAAAGACATTCGATTCTATACACATTTCTTCAGTGATTAAAGCATTGGATCATCGAGGTATAGATCCAGGATATTGTCATATTTTAAAGAATATTTATAAAAATGCAACAGCAACAATTAGATTACATAATGATACTGGAAAAATCAACATTGAGAAAGGTGTAAGACAAGGTGACTCCCTATCTCCAAAACTCTTTACAGCAGTGCTGCAAGAAGTATTTTGTGGATTAAAATGGGAAACTAAAGGAGTGAAAGTAAATGGAGAGTATTTAAGTCATTTAGATTTCCCAGATGATGTAGTTGTTTTTGCAAATAATGCTTCAGAGCTGCAGGAAATGTTGCAGGAGTTAGCAGATGAAAGTAGGACTAAAGATAAATGTTAAAAAGACTAAAGTAATGTTTAATCGATTTGCTCAAAATATGATTGATTATGAAGAATTAGAAGAAGTTAACAGTTACAAATACCTTGGTCAGATTATTAGTACACATGGAAACATAATGGAGGAAATTAATCATAGAATTAAACTTGGTTGGAGTGCTTTTGGTAGAAATAACTTGATACTAAAAGGAAATATGCCTATATGTTTGAAAAGGATGGTTTTTAACAAATGTGTTTTACCAGTTCTTACTTATGGATCTGAGACTTGGACACTTAATAGAAGAGCAATACAGAGACTTCAGACCACTCGAAGGAGTATGGAGAGATGTATGTTGGAAGTAACAAGAAGAGATTGAAAACGCAATGTATGGGTAAGACAACAAACAGGTGTTACTAACCTTATTGAAAAAATTAAAAGATTGAAATGGAGTTGGGTTGGACATATTGCTAGAAGAGATGATAATAGATGGACAATTGAAATTTTAAACTGGATTCCAAGAGATTGTAAAAGACCCAGAAAGAGACCACATGTGAGATGGATGGAAGAAATAAGAAAATGTGCAGGGGTGTTGTGGAGAAGAGAAGCTAAAGATCGGAAAAGATGGATTAAACTTGGAGAGACCTTCATCCTGCAGTGGATTGATAATGGTTGATGATGATGATGATGATATATATATATATCCATTAGAAACCAGGTAACACTTATATATATATATATATAGTGGAGTAATTATGAGAGAACATAACACTAGATATATATGTAAATTAGAAGGAAAAAATATACCCTTCTACCCATATGCCCATTTTTTAAAAACATTTATTAATATGGAGTGCTGTCTGTTCATTGCATATCAGTGGAATGATAGTTTTTTTCTACATCATAATCTACCATTATCAGTCCACTGCAGGATGAAGGTTTTTCCAAGTTCAATCCATCTTCTCTGATCTCTAGCATCTCTTCTCCACATCACCCCTGCACACTTTCTTATTTCATCCATACATCTCACTTGTGGTCTCTTTCTGTGTCTTTTACAATCTTTGGAATTCACTTTAAAATTCCAATTGTCCATCTATTATCATCTCTTCTAGCAATATGTTCAACCCAACTCCACTTCAGTCTTTTAATTTTTTCATTGAGATCAGTAACACCTGTTTTTTTACTTACCCATATATTGTGTTTTTGATCTCTTACTTGTTACTCCCAACATGCATCTTTCCATACTTCTTTGAGTCATCTGAAGTATCTGCTCTTCTATTAAGTGTCCAAGTCTCAGATCCATAAGTAAGAACTGGTAAAACACATTTGTTAAAAACCTTTCTTTTCAAACACATAAGGCATATTTCCTTTTAGTATCAAGTTATTTTTACCAAAAGCACTCCAACCAAGTTTAATTCTATGCTTAATTTCATCCCTTATGTTTCCATCTGTATTAATAATCTGACCAAGGTATTTGTAACTGTTAACTTTTTCTAACTCATCATAATCAATCTTTATTTTCATATTTTGAGAAAATCCATTAAACATTACTAATTACATATATAACAATATATATAATATTTTTAAAAACTTCATTTAAAACAATCTTAGAAATTCCCCAAAACTTTTTTTTATTTGAAATTAATAACAACTTAGAACCTTAGTCATCAGCATACTTTAGAAAGAATTGAAAGAGTAATAAATAAAATGATAAATTAAACAGTTATTACTGCTCTAACTTCTGATTATTTTAAGGTATATGTGAGAAATCACAAAATGTTTTTTTCCGATATTAAATTTTGAAGTATTAATATGTATTATACATTTGTATTATTATGCCATTCACCGCCTTATTATTTATTAATTGACCTTTAATTATTTTTATTTTCAGGGAGCCTGTGCTGTTCAGTATGCCTATATTGTATGTCGTAGAATTTTACTATCTTTGCCTCCCTCAGTTAAATTTATGGAAAGTCTTGCAGCAGGAGAAACTGATTTAGATAATGAACATTTACAACATGTCCTAATTTGGGCTCCACGTATTGGTCATAAAGCTTTTGGAGAATGGATAAGAGTAAGTGTTTGTGACAAAACTTTGATATATTTATATATAAGATTTTATTTGTGCTAAGAAGGCTTAAAATAATCAGTGGATTAAAATTGCCAAGGAGATACAGACATTGACTGATCATCGTTATTTTCGATCTTTTTTTGGAAGTATTAAAAGCAACATACGGATCTGAAAAATGATACCATAATCTTATTAAACCTTGCAATGACATTCTCTTATATAATGGCAGTGATATTTCAATAAGAGGGAAGAAGTATTTTGATTGTCTTTTAAATAATTATGTAAGAATTAAGTTGATGATTTTTAATGATGTATCTATTTTATACATTTATCTAGATTTAAACAAAGGTATGCTGTTTAATGAAGTTAAAACAGTTCATTGTAATCTTAAAAAAGGACAAGCTGAAGGGCCTGATGAGATAACCGAAGAAGTTTTAAAATATTGTAGTAATATGTTAGCTTCAAAAATATGGGGATTTTTTTAGAAATATACAAGGTATGCTACCTAATCTTAGAAATGCTTTTGTTGTTTCATTTTTCAAAAATAAAGGGAATAAACAAGATTGCCATAATTAACATGAAATATTATAAAAAAAATTTTGAATAGATTGTTTCTAGTCATAAATTAATGATTACCAGAGACTCAATGTAGTTTTACAGACTCAAAAATCATTATAGATATAGTTTTTGTTACTAGGTAAAATGTAAGAAAGGTATCAGGAATAAAAGAGTGATTTATATATTGTTTTTATTGAATTGGTCAAGGTATTTGACCCTATCAGTTCAACAGATTTATGACTCTATCTGAAATTAGTTGATTAACCACCTAAGTTTATTCTTATTGTAAAGGTTTTCCATAATGTAATGAGAGAAATTATTATTATTACAGCTTGAAAATCTGAGACATGGAATGAAAATTGGTGTTAGACAGGAATGTGTTCTTATTACAACATTTAGAATTTTATGACTGTGATATTTGGAATTGTATTCAATGCTTTGATGAATCAGGGATCAGGATGCAATAACATTTGATGGTGGAATTTTTAATTTAAATTGATTAAAAGCAAAATATGAATTTTCTGGATTTACAGTAAACTGATGTGTGCCAGCCTTGCCAGTTCAAAAGAAAATCTACAGAATCTATTTAATGTTATTGAATGCAACAAATAAGGACTTTGGTAAATTTAGTCCTTTATCCACCAATGGTCTTTAGAAGTTATTAAATGCTTGGTTGATTTAAATTTTTTGGTAGCATTTTTAAACAGAAAATGTTGAAATACAACACAAAACCTGTGTGATCCTGCTGCATTTAACAAATTAAAAGGATAGGATATTTCATCATAGTAAAATAACTATAACAAGCAAATAAAGTGTATATAGAGGTGTGGATTTATCTTATTTATTGTAGGGAAATAAGTCTTGCACATTCTATTCATATAACATAAAGGCATTAGAAAAATTTAATTTAAAGTTGTTCATTTGTTCATTAAAATTTTATACAATGGCACAGTCGTAAGACCAATCAATATGTTTTTCAGTTTGTTGATATAATACTATAGATTATTGTTGGATTGGACATGTGAAGTGAATGAACAATGGAAAATTTCCTAAGAGTATTTTATATTGAATTTGTGCATGTTTTTTTTTAATGAGAGAGACAGGCCTCATTTACAATAGAAAGATTATCTTAAAGATATTCTAAAAAAGTGCTCTGTTGAATTCATTGGGAAGATATAGCAGAGAAGTAAAATACATTGAAAAACTGCATCTAAAAATCTCCTTTAAATCTAAAAGAAATTGGTAGCAATTAATAGAAATAAAAACTATAAACTGCTACAAACCAATAAAGTTATTAAACATAGTAAGATAATTAGATTCTCCCTTCGGTAAAACAGTAGTAAAAATTACAAAAAGTAATAAAACCTTTCATTTTTGTTTAATTACTTTGATTATAAACATGTTCATTTAATAGATACATATACATAATGGCGGATATGAATTAAATCAACAGTGTAACAAATATTGGACAAGTCTATCCTATCTTAATGTATTTAATACTTAATGAATTCTTAATCCATTAGCAAATAAATAAAAGCATTAACCCCATGCCTTACCAAACCATAAACTTAAATAAAGCAAATAGCAAATTAAATGCATGCAACAAAATTTTGTGTTCTATGTACAGTGGAAGCATTAAATCTGTTTCTACTATTGTTGTAGATAACCAAAGACTACAGACTTTCACTGTAAAAGTTATTAAGGAAAATATTTGTAACAGGCGTAACCTTATCTTTTGCTAAATTCATAAACCTAAACAAAACAAAGAAAATTAAATACAGGCATGCAGATTTTGTATTGTACCTACAGTGGAAACATTAAATATATTTTTGGTATTGCTGTAGACAAAGAAATGCTACAAACTTTTACAGTAAAAATGATTAAAGAAAATGTTCATAACACACATAAAGATTAATTATGAATTGATTTTAAAACCAAAGAAACCAATTGAGAAAAGCAGAATGGAGAAACTGTTTTCAACTCAATAAGAATCCAGCAAAAAAAAAAGCTCCTCCTGTAAGCACCCACATGGATAATTCCACAGAGAGCAGTTATTACCCAACAGCAGTTGACTAAGGTACTCAAGAATCCATTGCTATCAAAGATAAGCCGTATCAAAGGATTCTTAATGTTTTTTCCAATAATATCAAATGTATATTTTCCATTTTTGACATTTTTTTTCAATGAATCATTTTTACTTTTTAATCATATTTCATTTACTCATAGTATTAGATTTTTTTTAAAATTTACCTATTTTTTCTTTTACTTTTTTTTTTTTTTTTAGGACTATGTGGAAAAACAAGGTTTAACCACTCAAAAAACAGAGTGTCTTGTACAGAGCATTTGTAAAAATACCAATAATGTTAAATTTGACATCAAGTTGGCTAAGGATTATGTTTGTAAAGAGGTAATTTTCAAAATTATTTGCATGAATATCTGACACACATACTCAGTCTTATTATATGATTACTTTGAAAGACATATTGTAACAAAATATATAATTATAGACTAACTATTTTAATTTATCACTGTTTCTTAAGATTATATTTTAAAAAGATAAAACTTGCTAACTAAACCAATATATTTTGATAAATATGGGGCACATTTCAAAATATATTTGACTGAAATAAATTTTAAATAAATTGGACTTACTGTTAATCTTTCACTATCTTTGATCATATTTTCATTTGCGCACACATACAAATTATCAGACACAAACTTCAAATAAAAACTGAAATGTCCAAAAATTTACAATTTGTTAATATAATTATTTAGAAATTAAAAATTTGCATCTCTTTATGCTTGTAACACAAGTCTTTTTACTCTTCTGTAAATATGATGGGTATCTATTTGACCTGCCATTTCCTATTTATTGATGAAGTCCACAGTAACAGATGTATGCATGAATGCCATTTTACATGCCTTGTATTCAATCCACATTGTCAAAAATAAAATGTTTATCTGTATTATAGGCTAATAATGTAACTACTTTTCTTAAACCTACAGTTGTACCATATCATCATTGTTATCCAAACTACATTGCTTATTAAAAACTCCACTCTTATTAGAGCTAAATAAATTATTGTCACTAGTTATCTAGCAAAAAATATGTTATACTTACTGTACCATCCCTGGATTAGACTTAAATTAGACATTGTTTTATTAAATATATATATATTGTAATGATTTTATATGTTAGTAGTGAGTGTTTAAAATCATCAAGTGATGTTTATCATAATTTTGGAAGTTATTGTAGATACACCCAAATACAAAATCATAATTTGTGATTTATTTTCCTTTTTTTTTTTTTTAAAGTAAAACGATAAATAATTTACTGCATTAAACTGAATATCTTACTATAAAAATATTCATAAATCTAATGATGTTTATTTTTATAGGTTTTACAGTAATATTTTGTATATTTTAAAAACAATAAAAAGAAGTGACTATTTATAATATATGAATATGGATCTATGTGTGTGCATATTTATATTATTGTAAATTAAATAATCTTTTTGTTAAACAAACAAATGTATTTTATTTTTTTAAAAAAATGGTAAAATTATTGTTATTTTTTTTCAAATATTTTTCTTTTAGAATTTAAAAGAAGATATTTCATTTGGAATGGTGGTTTGTACTTGAATGAACTGTAATAAAATGAAATATTTTGGGGACAAATTTGAGTTGGACATTAGCTACTGTTTCTATGTCATGACCTAAATATTATGTCAATAGACCATGGATATAAAAGCTTGTGGATTAATGATAGACTTAGTCTCTTTTTCTGTATTATATATCTATCAGTTCAATTAATGTATTGCGTTAAGTAAATAATTTTTTTAAAACATGATATATATTTTTTTAAAATATTTTATGTAAATAATATAATGAAAATCTAACCAGGAAATTGGCATTTATTTCAAAGGACAAATTTAGTTTTTTGGTAGGTATCTAAAATAACAACAAAAAAAAATGGAATTTGTTATGCGGGCATTCTGATGGAAAAGTTTTAAAATGCTTATTAAGCTAACAACATGAAGGCAACATATATATATATGCTTCTATGGGTGTGCCAAAAAATAAATAATTTACTAAGGATTATAATCTCAAATGGATAATAATTTTGAATTTAATAAATGATTATTTTAAAGGGATAAATAATACTTGTTAGTCAATGTTAAGCACAATGGGAATCTTATTATAAACCATTAAGGATTATTTGTTAAATAAAGTCAGATATTTTAAAATAAAATACGTTTTTGGGAATTACTGTATTTTAAAATATTTCATGGAATTTGTATGCATGTACTTAATAAAAACAACTCAAAGACTGTGGAACTCTTTGCATATAAATATTGATTAGTGTTCAAACAGGTTGTATGCTTTATTTATATAATTATTATTTGTAATATTATTGCTAGTGTTTTAAAGGTCATTTAATATATATATATATATGCAAGCGAATATAATTAACCAAAAAGAAAATTTTAATGACTAACTTTAAAATTAAATTAAAACAATTATGATAAATTTTATTTAATAATCTGTATATTTTATATATATATTGGCTATTGGAGACAATAACCAAATAAATATTTTCTTTATAATTTAAAATGCTTAATGTCATGTTACAAGCATAACAAATAGAATATTTTACAGTACATTGATTTAAACTATTAAAGCATATTATTTAATGTCTTATTATTTATTTTGTAACTAAAATTATTGTTTATTATTAAATATGAGTCAGTAGTCTTATTTGATTTGGTGGGTATAAAATATAATAATAATTAGAAGTCTCTTGCAATTATAGACATTTAAAGTTTAATGAGTTTAAGAATATAGATATTATAACTTTGTTAGAATCCAGTAAGTAATAAAAGTTGACGTAATGTTTTCAAAGATATCAATTGGTAATATTTACACATAGAAGCTAATCAAGTTTAAATAATTTTATTCATTCTTTAATACCAATATAAAGTTTAATACATAATAATAAAAGGATTATTTTATGAAAATCTGTTATAAATTTTCAAATATATTATTTTACATTGTGTATTACAAGTTTGATTTCCAGTCAGATTGATATTTATTTAATATATAAATATTATTAATAAATAGCAACTTTATTCAATATAGATTTTGGATTACTTTATTAATAGAGCTTAAATAAAATTATTACTTAAATTTACTCCATTGCAGATTTGGTTTGCTCAGATTGTAGAGTTCTATTAATTTCAGCAAGCCTATTTATAGTATAACAGATTTGGTAGTGTATAATTTATTCCATAACAGATTTTGGTGTCCAAAGTTTGGGCATGTAAATAAAGTCTCTCTTGTTCATTTTTATATTTTTACAATACCAGATCTTTTAATGTTCTCTAGCCATTTTGCCTTTTGTCCAAATACTCAATTATTTTTATTCTCAAGATCAACAACCAATTTATTATTCTAGACTATCCTCATAATTTCTCTGCTTTAATCATATGCTCAATCCTGTTCATATTTCTGATTAATAATTTTCTCAAAAGAAAAAAAAAGAATGGTTTTTTAACACCTCCACATTATTAATCATTTCTTTTTTTACTATTAACTTTATATCTAAAGCTTCCATCAATTCCTTTCACTGATTTTAATTTATACTTATACTGCAATGGGTTCAATGGAGTTTCATAAAGTAAATGCTACAAACAGTATCTCATATTGCATTTAATTAAGAAAATTATTTATTTTATATAATTATTGTTCCAAATTAGATTTTTTTTATTATAAGCATTATTTACAATAAATATTGTAATATATAAAAAAATGAAAAATTATAACCATAAAATCATAAAAATGGAGAAATAAAATTAATTTTATTTAAAATAACTTCATACTGAAATCAGTTGATTGGTATCTTACATTCAGTTATCATAATGAAATAAATTTTCTTTTTATTTTAGTAAGTATGATTTATAATGACTATTATAATATTTGTCTTAAAAAGTAGAAAAAAATAGCCATAATTAATAAAAAAAAAAATTTAGAAAGTGTACTTATGTTTACACTACATGCGGTATAAGATGCCGCTAAACTCTAAAAAAAAAGGACATTAAACTTATTCTATGTGCTGTATCGATGAGGAGACAATCTCAGTCATGTAAAGTGAAAATAAATAATACACATACAACTTGAAAAGATATATCAGTAAATTTATTTCTATTTGCTGAAGCATTAATTTAACAATAAAATCAAGTAAAAGTTATATTACTGACAATAATTTATACCGTTTACTTTTAGGAATTGTTAGGGAATATGTTTAGTATGTGAAAACTTCTTATTTCAGACACAGCTGATAATTTACAGTTCATTTATCTCCTAAAGAGTTGTTTAATTAATCTAATTTGAGTATGTGAACATTTTTCCATTTGAATTTTTTAATAGCAAGTAATTTATTAAAAACTAATTTCATTCAGCATTATCTTTTTTTTCTTTTGAGGATACATTGCTTTACTTTTAGCAGCCATTTTTTTCTCTTGACTGTGATTGACAGCTTTCAACTGCTGCATGCTAAGAATCTCGGACTCTTTTTATTAGCCATACTAATTTATGTAATTTATTTTAAAAGTTATTTTTATAAACATTTTTTTAAAATAATCTTTCAGGGGGGGGGGATAAAATACTGCCAGTGCAATGTACATAATTTAATTAAAACTTTGTTTACACACAAAAATATTTGTACCATCAAGTTCACTATGCAATCTAAATTCAAACTAAATTGATTTTTGCAAAGAACATCTAGAAAAGTACTGAACAGATACCCGATCAATTAAAAATACACTATGAAATTAAGGTATATATTTAAATTTATAGCTGTATCAGAGTTGTAGCCATTGTGGGTTAAATTTATATTTAACATTTTTTTTTTTTTAGACCTAATTTTAATGGGTTATAGAGTAACATTTATTTTTATTAGAAGCATATTTGGCACCATTATTATTTCTTCATCATCGTTTATATCAGGCTTTATTACTTTCTATGCAAAATTATTATAACTTAGATAAGAATGATCTTTTATATTTCAATATCCTTTGCATAATCATCTTAATTAACCTTGTGCTGCCTTAACATTACTATTCTTCTGCTATAATCTGTTCTTTAACAAATTCTCTCTTACAATTATAATTTTATTTGCATTACATCTATAAAATTATTAAGTTTACAATCTTCACATGCTCATATATAGTTTCATTAGCAACTTCATTGTCAATAATTTCTTTAAAAAAAGAAATTATTATTACTCATATATATTGTATTAAAGTCATACTACTTCATTCAAGGCTGCAGAAAGGAGTTTTCTATTAACTGAAAGGAGACCCTTTGATTTCTCTTGGAGACCTTAAATGAACCGAGCTGGGCAAATTGCTAATGTTTACTCCATACATTCTTGTTGTTGCAACTGTATTACTATGTGATTATTCATATAGTATACGAACGTGGTTGGGCTACTCACCATCATGCATTAGCCAGCATGGTGAGTTTATTGGCTTTTTGCCTCTGAGTTTAAGATCAAGAAACACCATAGTCCTTCTTCTCAGTTGCCTGATAAGGCAGAATGAATGTATGTGTAAATGATAAATATTTTTCCAATAGATACATGCAATTATGACAGACAAAAATAAATCATGGCCCTTATTCTCAGGAGGCTGTAAAGTCACCAACCAAGGCAGCAGTTGTTGGCCGAAGGCAGATGGTGCTAAGAATCCCCTGATTGTGGATCCAGGCTGCCATTTGATGATGACTTTTTATTTAGGTACTTACAACTGCAGATTACTTTCAAGTGAAGGAAGATTGCAAGAATTAGAAGAACTGTCTTATATTAAATGGGACCTTATTGGACTTTGTGAAGTTTAAAGAAAAGGTGAAGAGACAATTGATTTAAAAAGTGGACGTGTACTTTACTATAAAGGCACAAATATTGGAAATACTAGTGGAGTAGTGGAAGAACAACATTGTGGAGATTGATGGTGTATCGGACAGAGTGGCAAGATTAGTTATACAACTTAATAGCATATACCGAATGCAGATGATTCAGATTTATTTCCCAACAAGTTCTCAAACATGATGAAGTAATAGAAGTTTTTTATATGGATGTACAAAAGGCTTTTGATCACAGTAAACATTTTAAAATTGTTATGAAATACTTTAATGCTAGAATTGGTAAACAAATGATAGATGGAAGTGCTGTAGGTAATTTTGGTTTGGTAATAGAAATGAGAGAGGTCATAGACTTGTGGAGTTTGCAGAAAAAGAAAAACTTTATATTATGAAATCTTTTTTTGAGAAAAATGTTAAAAGGAAATGCACAAGGAAGCATCCAAATGAAGGGTACAGCAGAATTGGATTATATTTTGACTAACAGAAAATACATATTTCAAGATTGAAGTATTTTAATAAATTTAGCACAGGAAGTGATCTTCAATTAGTAAGATAGAAGATACATGTTAATGTAAAACTAGAGACACAAAAATTATTAAGAAAAACAATATTTACATTTGATATTCCCAATCTTCAGAAACACTAATGAATTTAAATTAGAACTTACAAATCAGTTTCCAATATTAGTAGATTTTGAACATGATTCAGATTTGAATGAAATTAATAACAAAATAACTGATACACTTTTAAAAACTGCAACAAAGATAGCTGGTAGAAAAAAGCAATTGACCAATAAAATTTCTACTCAGACTAGAGAATTTATGAAGAAAAGAAGGAATATGAAGATATACAAAAATGAGGCATTAAAAAAGATTGAATACTTTGAATTCTGTAAAATGGTGCAAAAAAGAGTTGAAAATGATATAAGAAACTATAACTGTGAACTAGCAAGGAAAACTGTACAAGAGAATAAGTCTCAAGAGTGTAAAACAACATTTTGGTATTGGTAGGAAATTTATATCTGCAATAAGGAAAAAGATGGAACTATTATTAAAAAGAGAGATGACATCATGAAATGGGTAGAAGACTTCTATTAAGAATTATATAGTAATAAAGAACAGGTACCTCCTATATCTATTATATCTTCCAAATTGCCCAGAATTGTAAATGAAAAAGTGAGACATGCAATTAAATTTATGAAGAAAGGAAAGGTTCCAGGTAATGATGGAATTATAATTGATATATTGTAATATTTAAACATTCAACTATGTGTTAGAAAAGTATTTGTAAACTCTATATTTGTGTTATTATAAATACACACGTATAAATTAAATATAAACTAATATATATATTATCACTGTCTCAAACGAATGACAAATTTTATCAATCTACTCACGCGCTTTCAAAGATCTAAGCCTTCATTTTCAAGAAGTAGCTGGAATAAAATATGCAAATTAAGGTGGATATGCAAATAAGGGTGGACTAGATTTTCATTGATCTAGATTTGCCACTTCCTGGAGATGGCATAAAATATTTCCTTTTTATTCATGGCAGGTGAAGAAATAGAAAAAAATTAGCAAAGTTATATACCAAATGTCTAAATGATAAAGATGTATTAGATGATTGGAAGTATGCAGTATTATTATTTAAAAAAGGTGATAAAGAAGATATTAGAAATTACAGACCTATCAGTTTTATACAAAAATTTTACCAAGATAATTGCAATTTGTCTACAGGGAACATTGGATTTCCACCAACCAAAATAATAAGCTGGATTTAAAAATGGTTTTAGTTCACAAGATCATATCCAGGTATTGAGAGAAGTTATAGAAAGGACAAATGAATATGATTTGCCATTATGGTTTGGATTTGTAAATTATGAAAAGGCATTTGATATTATAAACATTTCTTCAGTGATTAAAGCATTGGATCATCAAGGTATAGATCCAGGATATTGTCATATTTTAAAGAATATTTATAAAAATGCTACAGCAACAATTAGATTACATAATGATATTAGGAAAGTCAACATTGAGAAGGGTGTAAGGCAAGGTGACTCCATATCTCCAAAACTTTTTACAGCAGTGCTGCAAGAAATATTTTGTGAATTAAAATTGGACTCTAAAGGAGTGAAGGTAAATGGAGATTATTTAAGTCATTTAGATTTTGCAGATGATGTAGTTGTTTTTGTAAATAATGCTTTAGAGCTACAGGAAATGTTGCAGGAGTTATCAGATGAAAGTAGGACTAAAGATAAATGTTAAAAAGACTAAAGTTATGTTCAATGGATTTTCTCAAAATATGAAAATAAAGATTGTTTATGATGAGTTAGAAGAAGTTAACAGATACAAATATCTTGGTCAGATTATTAATACGGATGGAAACAAGGATGAAATTAATCATAGAATTAAACTTGGTTGGAGTGCTTTTGGTAGAAATAACTTGATACTAAAAGGAAATATGCCTATGTGTTTGAAAAGGAAGGTTTTCAATAAATGTGTTTTTCTAGTTTTTACTTATGGATCTGAGACTTGGATACTTAATACATGAGCAAGACAGAGACTTCAGACCACTCAAAGAAGTATGGAGTGCATGTTAGGAGTAACAAGAAGAGAAAGAAGGTGTTATTGACTTCATTGAAAAAATTAACAGACTGAAGTGGAGTTGGGCTGGACATATTGTTAGAAGAGATGATAATAGCTGGACAATTGAAATCTTAAACTGGATTCCAAGAGATTGTAAAAGACCCAGAAAGAGACTATGTAAGATGGATGGATGAAATAAGAAAGTGCAGGTGTAATGTGGAGTAGAGAAACTAAAGATCGGAAATGATTTGAACTTGGAGAGACCTTCATCCTGGAGTCGATTGATAATGGTTGATGATGATGATTCAAACTATTTTGTAAGTTATTCAACATTATATTTTTTATTTTATAATTATTAATCATTGTAATCTTAATTTTGACTCAAAAAATAGCATTTAAACTATTAAATATAAATTCATTACTATTGTATATTTTATTATTTAGTTATTTATTAAATGTATAACATATTTTATATTAAAAATATACAATTAACCAAATTTAAAATTTTTGCTGAAAACAAATATTTACATAATTTTGTATGTACTTTCTTTTATCAGTATGTTCCTTGCATTGTTCTTTCTTGAGTTTCAGTATCATCTGACGATTTATTTCCTGATTTACTTTGTATATTAGCAGTTATCATCTTGAAAGATATCTGTTTAAAATTTTTTGACATGTTAATTAAATTTTATTTTACATTTGCTGCTTGAAAATTTGGGAATGCTAATCTATTTTTGAAAATGTTGAAGTAACATGGAAGACATTAAGTTTGTTATGCAATCAGACTTTCATTTCATACTCAAATTGAACAATTTGCCTTGTTTTCTTTTTTTTTTTTAAAAAAAAAAGACGACAAATTGGCATTGATCCTCCATGAGTATTCATCATCATTTTTTCTAACAAGTTACAGTTAGATCAAATAGTTTATTAAAAATATTTTAATTTTAAAACTTGTTAACATTTTTAGATTCTCTGAAATAATGTGATAAAATTGTCTTTTTTTTTTTCAAAAAGTTTTAATAGAGGGACAGAAGCACTTTCAAAGTTATTTAGTTTTCTGCAATTATATTAAAATATATATATATATATAATTCAACATTGTTTTAAAACTGAATTTTTGTGCAAGATTTAAAAAATAATCATCAGAAAATAATAAATTCTTTACAACAGTTATATAAATATCAAAATTGTTTTATACATTAAAAGCCTTTTTCAGCACCTAATTTGGTACCCTTTTTAAATGTTAATTAATCTATTACCTTAACAAACTATTTTAGACATAAAACCATCTAGTGTTCAATAATGAAATTAAAACAAACAATACCATATAAATCATTAAGATAAATCAAAACCCGTATATTCAATCCAGTAATTACAAAATAATTGCCTGTATCATAACAATACAATAAATAAAATAAATTACATGCATTTTTTTCTTTTTTTACTATTATATATATATCAATTTATATAATTTTTCCATTTACTTTTAATTAACCAATTATTAACCAAATTTATAGAAATTTTGTAAATATTCATACAATTATTTAAATTATTTTTATTATAGTATGGTTCATATATCTGTCTTCTTTTTGGATCTTTCGTGTAATTTAAACATTATTGAACACTCGATGGTTTTATGTCTGAAATAGTTCGTTAATGTAATAGATTATTAACATGTGAAAAGGGCACCAAATTACGTGCTGAAAAAAGCTTTTAATGTATAAAAAAATTTGATATTTATATAGCTGTTGTAAAGAATTTATTATTTTCTGATTATTAATTTATGGAAGAACAGCATAAAGATATTTATTCTTTTCTAATTTTGAGATTTAAAAAAAAAAGTATTTTAAGCTGTATTCATTAATGAACGTAATATCTTTATATAATTCTTACAATAAATTATACCAATGAAAAATATGTATTTAATTTGACCAACAGTTATTTTTCTACATTTGTGTGACTATATGTGAATAAACTAAGTTAAAATGATTCAATAACAGCTCTGCATTAATGTAGTAGTAGAGAAACAAACTTGGAAACTAAAAATTGATAGATCCCAACAGAATTTCATCATATACTGTAACTTCCCAAGTGATAAACCATTTGATGATTTTATATATATATTGTTTGTTTATGTATGTGTTTGTGCATGTACTATATTTAAATATAAATTTTGTAGTCTCTACATTATATGCTTCAAATTAATAATTCTGTATTGACTTAATTTGTATTTCTCTTTGATGCTAATTTTTTATAAGTCTTTTTAAATCTTTTGTAATATCTCTCCTAAATTTAAGCTCCAAAATGATAGATTTATCATAACTTACACAATATTTGAATTTTCTATCCCTAAGTTTGAATCACAAGGTAAGAATCTAAGGCATTCACTGAGTCAACAACATAAAGACTGTATCCCCTTTCTAAAAAAAAAAAAAACAATTACTTAAAAATCAGCCAATATATTATGGTTTTGCACTGTTAATTAAAGATACTTATATTAGTCATTGTTTACATACAGAAATCAATGATGGTTATTTGATATCAATTGGAGAAATCATTATATATATGCAAACATACATTCACATGCACATTCTAATGATAAAATGATTAATAATTTATATATTTTCATTTAATATAAGAATAATAAACCAGCTTTAGAATATTTGGTTTTTATGATATTAACAGAAAAAAATATTAAATTTATGATAGATATACTCATAATCAGTAAAAGGTATTTCAGGGTGTTAATTTCAAATATAGTTATATACCTAAAATGAATTAGGAATTTTTTAATACTTCAAATTTCTACATTAATATTGTTTATATGAGTTAATGTATTTTGTAGGTAAATCTGTACACACATATGCACAAATAATCTTAAATATTTCTACTTATTTTTCTTTTATAATAAAAAGCAATTTATTCTATTTTTCTGAATAAATTCACTTCAACTGTTTAACTTTTACAAGCAATCTTATACTCCTGTAAGCTTTACCATGTGCTTTCATTATTGTCCTAATCTTACAAACCATCTGCCTTTATTAAATTTCACTATCCTTTCTTCTCTTCTCATATATCCAAACAAATACTATGAAATACTTCCAATATAATGATAAAACTTCTAATATATAAATATAAACATTCCATTGATTAAAGTATCATAAACTATACTTGTAATGTCACAATTTACATTTCACAAGTTGAACTGTATATGTATCAGTTCATATATTGTTTCACGATGAGATTAGAGTACTTCAGTGCTCCGAATTATATATCTATATATTGGAACAAAAAGTTGTTTTTTTTTACTTTTTTTTTTTGTTGTTAAATTTTATTTCTTTTAAATAATATATTTTCCATATTACTATATTTCTGATTCATAGTAAATTAAATAATTTAGATATGTCAAATTAAAAAATCAATATTAAAGAGTATGAATTCATTTTATGATTAAAGTCTAAGTGCTCATTATTAGGATTGTTATATTTATAAATTGTTTGGTACCTTTATCTCATTGAGAATAATGATAAAGGACTAAGAATGATTAATTGCTTAAACATATTAGTAAGGTTCTGTTCTATCATGTCAGCCGCTTGATGGCACTATTTCTAGCTAAATTGCTAGAAATATGCCTTTTCCATGGCCGCATCCAAGCAGATAGCCTCTTTCTACGATAAAATACAGAAAGAATCCGTTTACTTGGCTGCAGGCTATTGCTGTGGCTTTTTTTTATTCTAAAAGCACAGAAAAATGCCTTCAATGGCTGCTGCTTGTGTTACGCATTTTATCGTAATGCTGGCTTGTCTATTTTCGCTACAGTATCGTTTGAGGGTGTGTTGACTGCATCGTGTCTAAATAATTTAACTGTTCAGGTCCAACTTTTTTTCTTTCATGTGAACTGACCTACTGGTACCTTCTGACAATTTTAAAAGTGTGGTCACTATTCCATCAGGACTGTGTAACCCTCACAAATTGGATTTTAGGGTACGGCACAGCACTATTTTGAAAATCTCGATGAAAGTAACATATCGCTAGAAATCGTTCGAGGCAAGGAAGATGGCTGCTTCGAACTCTGAAAATTGACAATTACCCGATACCGGAGTGGGGTTTCATTTTAATAGTTTGTTATAATTATTAATAACTTTAGTGGGTAAATTGCAATCGAATTTACTTCCCCCCCCCCCAAAAAAAATGCAGTGTCTGATTAATTACTATCCAAAAAAGGGTAAAATTTACTTTTATTTTTTATTAAAAAAGTACCGCAACTTTTCCAATCCACTCTATTTACTATTATTTGTTATTAAAAAAAGTAACGTAATTTTTTATATATACATACACAAAAAAAGTGTCACTCTGATTAATTACTGTCCCAAAAAGGTCTAAGTCGGCTTTCATTGTAAAATTTTGTTTGAATTACTGTTCAAAAAAGTCTCTAATGTACTATTATTTGCTATTTGAAAGTAACATAATTTTTTATCGACACACACACACAAAAAAGCCAGTCTCTAATTAATTACTGTCCCATAAAGTCCAAAAATTCAGCTTACATTTTTATATTTTGTTTGAACTTTTTTAATTTTATGGAAATCATAGTTCTATAGAATCGCTGGCCCAGGAACTTTATATCAATGTGATTTTGCTTAGCACCAATCCCATCAAGCAGCTGACATGATAGATCAGAACACTACCAACTTGTCTTTAGTCAGAGAACTTGAGTAAATTCAAATTCTTTTCTCATTTAATTTATTATATTAATTAGCTTGCTTGTTTGTTGTTGTTTTTTTTTGTTTATATACTATTTTTATATTTTAGTTGAAAAAAATTCCTAAAATCAATTCTGGAGAAATTTTAGCTGCTGATTTACTTCCAACTTTAAGTGATGTTTACACACTTGATGCTGTTATTGCAAAAGTTCAAGTTACACTGGACAATAGTTTTTCCAAGTCGGTGGTAAGAAATTATACTTGATATTTTATTTCTATTTAAGTGGTCATTTGAAATGTGATATTATATTTATATATATAGTTTTAGAAACTTTACAGGATGAAATATGAAAACATATTTGGTTCAAAGACATCTCTAAATGTGGAATCAAAATAGCATGCAAAGTCTCAAAACTGTAACATAGTTGCTATATTTACAGGAATAGATAGGAAGGGTGTGAGAATGAAATTCAATATATAGTAGATGTTAACAATCTTGCTTTGGCTCAAATTCACTTTGCCAAGCCAAAATCATTAATTATTCATTTTTAATAACCTTATAGAAAATATAATTTTTTGTATGTAAATAATATTTGAAACTCTTCAGCAAGAAATATTATGTGAACATTAATTAGATATAGTATTTGGAGATGTCTTCATTCCAAATATGTTTACATAATATTTTTTGCTATAAAATTTTTAATAATACATATTATCAAAGATTTGGATTTTCCGGAAAGTTATTTGGAAATGAATGATTAGTGACTCTGCCTTGAGAATTACAATGTGAGCCAAACTTAAGTAAGCATTGTTAACATATACTATGAATTGAATTTTGTTCTAGCAGCTGGCATTGTCTAGATTAGCTTCCTATATAATAACTTACTCTGCAGGCAAGAGGGGAATCAAATTTTGTCAGCATGGCAACTTGATATTACTACTAGAAATTATTTTACTTGTTATTTAGATAAAGCATTTAGAGATGTTTTCACTTCACATTTGTTTATATATATATATAATTTTAGCATTTAATCTTTATTTCTTTTATGTTATTTCTTCATCGGCTGATTATACTTTACAAAAAGTTAATTTATTATAATTTTATATCTTTTTTATAATATGTTCATATACATATATTAATTTTAGTCGGATCCAGATACTCAGAGCATTGTTAAAGTTGCTAAAGATCTACTCCCAACAATATTTCAACTAATCGAAACCTACACTACCTACATCAGGTATGAACATTTTTCAGTAATAATGTGCTTAAAAAATAATTAAATAAAATTGTGTTAAACATACAAGGTAATATTATTTATAGGTTATTTTGATTGGGTTCTGGATTGAGTGGCTGTTGCCTATTATTATGTAATGCTGATATTTAATCAACATTTGCATTTGATAAATTCACAGCTAGAACTCGGCTTAGAGAGATTTTTTTGTTTGTTTATTTCAACAATTCAGTCATCAGCTGAATGTAATAATACAAATACAAGATTTTATCAAGAAGGTTTTTTAATTGGTAAATGCTATGCATCCCTAGATAATATATATACCAGACGGGTCGCAAAAAAATAACATAAAATAAATGTGTGTTAATTTTATTCATAAATATATTGTAACTATCTCTATATGAATAATAAGAATGCGTACATGAAAATAATGTTAAAATAAAGATATTACTATCTTAAAATCATCTAGGTTAGTGTGAATCGATAAATCTAAGGAAGATCATAAAGTGTTCATGAAGATAATAATTTTCAGTATCAACAACGTTTAAAATAACTTTAAAATTCATATGTAAAATATTAATAGATAAATTTAGTTTGCAAAACCAATAAATAGTCAATAATCAGCTCTATGAAATGAATATGCAATTTGAATTATGAATTAGGATGTGGACGACTAAATGGATAAGGAAAACAAATAATAATTAAATAGTGAAAAATGAATGAGCTTAAGAGTGAGAAGAGAAAGAAAATATGTTAAAGTGATGAATGATTAAGATAATGATAGAATGGGAGCCAATAAAGGATGAATGGTTATGAGTTAGGATGAAAAAATAAAAGAAAGATCCAGATGAAATATGAGAGCAATGTTGATGATGAACAATGAGATCCTGAACTATAAAACTAGTAGTGTGTTAAATGACAGTAAGATAAAAATAAAATAAAGTATGGATTCTAAGCTTGACTAAACCAGAATATTTAACCACGAAGTTAAAATAAATTGCAAGTTTTAAAAACTAGAGAAGAAATATGCATCTTAGAATTATACAAACTCTATTAAACAATAAAAATAAACATGAGAGATCAAGGCAAAGCATAATAAATAGACTTCAGACATAAAAATTACCATAAATTCAAAATTATGAATGCTAACTAGTAATTTACTGTTCTCAGGGTTCAAATAACTTATATATTACTATTTTAAAAAATATACTTGGGTCAGTGAGAGGGATTTTGCCACTATCCAAATATAACAAACAGACATCTTATAAAACAAAATAGAATTAATAAAGAATATAATCCCAATACAACCAATAATATAAACTTTAAGCTTTGCGAAGTACAAATAAATTCTTAATAAAACAAACACAACAATTTACAAACTATCTTTTATTAAATGACTAGGGGCAATATGATCAAGGTCAGTGAATGATGTATCTAATAAACAGATTATTCCAAAAGCTAAATGTTTCATCTTTAAAATATTTAAAATAATACATGTACTTCATATCAATAATATTTTGATCAATAAGTGATGAAGCTATAGATATTTTAAATATAAGAACTTAACAAAATTTATTATGATATGCTAACACACATTAAAATCTATTATGTTGACTGATTATGATTTTATGACAATAAAAATAATATGTTGATAGCAATAACAATATGAATGGTAATTGGTAATAAGGTCACAGATCACTAAATATATTTTAAAATAAAATTTATTTACATTATTTACAAATTTTATGAATACACTAGGAACAATAAAGAAATCATATATAACCCTGGGCAAATATGACAGCAATTTACATGTAACAATATTTATTAACATCATTTATGATTAAGGGAAGATCTCTCTGAATCTATTTACTACTTTAATAAGTCATTACCCTTTTATTTATTATTATTCCAATTTATTACATACCTTGAATTTACTTTAGACTCTTTATACATCTATATTAAGAAAATATAAGCATTTTAAAAGAAATTGGATATTTTTTTAAGACTAAATAAAAATTATTAGCATTTTAAAATAATTTGTATATAAATGATAAATAATATGTAATAATGATGTAAATGGGATCATTTTAAATGGATAGATGATAAGTAACAATCTATTATAAAATAACTTTTATTTAATATTTTCATTTGTCATCGTTTTGTTTAGTGCTAAGTACAATCTACATCTGCAAATATGTACTTCAAAAACGATTGCACATAATAAAACATGCTAAGGCAAAGAACAAACTAATCAACCTAGACCATGGCCATCTCTTGATAGCATATGGTCAGAAATACTGATGTCACTTCTGGAGCACCTTTAGGGATATGAGAAAAAGGAAAGGTGTAATTAGTCCCTTATTTAATAACTAGCTTAATATACTACAAAATACGACCTCAATTTGCTCAAAGTTTAATAATTATTATTCATAATTCACCCACGATAGTCATTTTACATCATCACCCAAGGAAACAAAACAAGGTCACCTGATATGATGCAGCATAGATCTATTACATATTCCAAAATGTTATATATCTATCATTATAACTATTTACTATGACAACAAGTAAACCTAGTACTAATCTAACATACCATGAGTGTATAAAGTCTCTAACAAAATGATATGGATTACTACTTGATACATAAAATTTATAATTATCAATTCGAGAATGATCCATAACTATAACTATCATTAACTATTAATTAATCACGTATTATACATATTAAATACCATGTTGAATACACTTAAATTGACCATGTTATATACTATTCATTTATCATTATTATTCAACAATTGTTTCCTTTTATCCTATAAGAAAAATATCAAGAATAAACTAATAATCTATTATCTGTGGTCATATTTTAAATATGAACAAAATTTATAATAAATAAGATTGCTTTTTTTATATATATTTAATTAAATTTAGATGTATGGTGAGATTGAATTTTTCTCTACACAAACCTTTTTTTTTTTATACCTATAATAACAATATACAATAGCATAGACAAAACATATTATATCATTAATAATAAAATGATTGATAAAATTTTTAGTTTCATATTCATTCTTGTAAAACTAAAAAAAAAAATCCATAACAATCATAATTTCATTTGTTAAACATCAGCATGTTATTCCGGAAGTTAAATGAAGTTGAAGACAAACCTTGATACTTATTTTCATTGCATATCTGTATTCACTCTACTTTATCGGTTAATTGTGCTATTTAAGGATTAATACATGATTTAGAATATGATTCTCATAATAATTCATAAATCAAAATTTAGGTTGACATTTAATTCACTATTTATGAAATACTACAATTCAGCTTACAAAAAAAAAATATCAATTCTGCTTGTAAAGAATTTTCAAGATGGTGTTTTTAATTTGCATCAACCTGGGTTTTAAACAACGCTGAGAATATTTTATATTAAAAGTCTCAATAAATACTTTATACACTTTTATTTTAGGGTCTTCATTTGTATTATTATTACTATATTTTTATTCAATAGCAATATAACAGTTTTCTCTTTTTTAAAAAAAAATTATCTTCTACACGTAATGAAATTAATATAGCATATTTGAATTGTGACATTTGAAATTAGCTTTAGTATTATATTTCACATTAGTTTGGAACATGTCATGCCTTATAAATTGAAAACAGCAATAAAAGACATTGAGTATCTAATTATATAGTTCTGCTTATTTTAAATTCATTTGGCTGAAAACACAAATAATTTTCTTTTCCCTCCTCTTGCTGTCCCAAATAATTTATAATTATCTTTATAATGCATAGGGTAAATATTATAATTAAAACAGATATAAAATACAGAACAAAACTTTATGCTTACGAACTTCTTGTTTTGTGTATGTTTGATATCCATTTTTAGTGGGATATTTCATTTTCCAAGATGTCTACCAGCTTTATATATGAACTTTGATGATTTTATGAATCGATAGAAGTGACGTATATAATGTAGTAGGCCAAATGGGATCCTCTACTCCATTACTTGAATGTTAAAAAAAAAAAATTAATTTCATTTTCAATCCAATTCAAAATTTTACTTTGACAATTTTTCAATTACACTATTTTAGATGTTGTTATTGTTTCTCTCCTGTTCTTTTTTGTTGTTGTTGTTTGATTTTGCTGTTCTCTCTGCATCTTGCTTGTTGTTTTCCTCTTTATGAAATTTCATCAGAGAGAATTATTGTATAAAAAAAACAAAACCAATTAAATCATTATATGTGCATACATTAACTTATAATTAATAAATCTCCATCTATAAGCATGATGATAACTAATTAAACTGCTCAAAATTATTTTAAATCGCAATGAAATATGCTTAAGAATTATAAAGATTAATTTAGAATAGTTATCATCTTAAATCTTTTTGATTATTATTTAATAATAATAAGATATCAATATTTTTATACTTTTAAATTAATAATAATATTAATAAATTATTATATTTTGATACTATCAAACATTAGTCCCTGACAGATTGCACATAAAAGCTCATACACAACTGGACAGAGGGCTTAGCATATCTTGAACAGTCTAAGTCTTGATCACTCTCAGGAGATTTATTGATAATATTTATTTATTTTTATAATAAAATTTGCCAACTATGATAACACACCACTGGTATAATACACCTATTTAATATTGAATTTTTATTATTTTAATTATTACCGATTAAAATTTTATATAATTGAGCATTTAAATAGGGTTTGATAAACATCGAGCCCAACTGTAAGGTCACAATATCTCATTGATTTATAAAATGAACTTTTTTGCTATTGTTGCTATTACTAATTTTTTTAAATATTATTTTCTTGCATCTTCACATAATTCCAAATATGTACAATTTTTAATTTGCTTATTCTATAATTGTATTTTAAGTTGTTATTTTCTAATATATCCCATTTTTCTTTCTATGCCTTATATTCTATAATTTATAAAATATTTTTTGTTACTGATCACTTTTTAGTCTTGACATTTTTTTTTATCTCAAAGGACAGCCATATAATTACCAACTATTATTGCATTGAACATGTTTTTGTTTATATTTATGTTGTTTAGATAATATTTATATTGAACAAAAACATCTAACACTTAAAATACCAAACTTATTAAACTCAATCTCACAATTCAGTATTGAACTTGTCTTCGCTATTAATTTTATCTTTTATGCAATGATTATTTTTTCTATTTTTATAAGTGTTTGTGTTTTCATAATAATCATTAACATAGTCATATTTTTTTTTCTTATTTATATATATTTCATTTTTTATACATCATTGAACCATGTATTTAAAACATTGAATTCATCTTAGTTCTCTCTCTTTCTTTAACATTAAATCTTTTTCAAATAGAAGCTGAATTTAAAAACAGAATTTTTGCATTATGTGAAATTAAGTTTGCTTGAGAATTCATGAATATATCATTTTTCTTTTTATTTATATTCATAGCAGATGCTGACAATTTTTAACTACAATTGTACTTTTTTATATATTAACTTACAAAAATTCAACATTAATCTTTTTCAAATAGAAGCTGAATTTAAAAACAGAATTTTTGCATTATGTGAAATTAAGTTTGCTTGAGAATTCATGAATATATCATTTTTCTTTTTATTTATATTCATAGCAGATGCTGACAATTTTTAACTACAATTGTACTTTTTTATATATTAACTTACAAAAATTCAACATTATCATTGTACTTTTCATCTTATGTAAGATTTTAAATATTTTTTATAATCTAATTTGAAAAGATTTAATCATATTTTTCCATACAGAGAATATTGTTGATTTTTTTTTTGAGTCCTAAAATTATCTTTAATATTTATCATGGTTGATAGAAAATTCAGTAATAAATTGTTTAATTTGAGCAATTAACACTTTTGCATGCACATATTGTAAGTTGCTCCAAGCTAGCAAAACTCTCACTTTTTATTATTTTTTAAACAGTTTTTAATTGTGACTTATGCTTTATGTTTCTTTAATTTACATCTAAATTCTTTCATTAATCTTGTGTATTAAATTAAAAAAGTATAAACTCTTTGATTTATGATATTCTTCTTTTCATCTTATACTTAATTTGTGCATTGGTAAAATTATAAAACAATTAAATAAAACCATTTTTTTTTATCACTATGACAATGCTTATTTTATTTTATATCTGATTAATCTGACAATTTCAACTTTAAGAATATATGTTTAATATATATTGTAACTGGACTGGGTTTCCATCCTCTCTGGTGGTTAATTTGCTGACTGATGAGCATATTGCAGGAAGGAAAAAATGATTGGTGTTACCCAATGCATCCCCCCTACAACAATATTTCCTGCTCATCAGGGGCTGTAGCATTAAAGAGGCGGACAACTGCTAGAAATTTAGCTGTTTGGTTTCCCAAACAGCGCCACTAGGGTTCCATCTCATTACAGCCTTACTTACCCAGATCAAGTTATGCCGAACGTAGCTCAGGAAGCATGAGATTCCGGTGAACAAGTACACTGATATATGGATGACATGAAATGAAACTGACAAGATATATTAATTTTATGTAACAACAATTTATTTACATAATACTTTGGATAATGACTCCTTCGAAAAAGTTCATTGACAGTTTAGCTTCCTTTTTCATTTAGACCATTCCATTGGTAACTTTTTGATGCTTAATTCCATCGCTGGTACTCATACAGTGTACATTCATTTATATAACAGGTGTGTACATATGCCTATACGTCTCCGCGGTAAGCTAAGCTCATATTTCATGCAGCGCTTGGTCAGTGATCATGTTTGGCCAGCAGTCATATAGCAGGGATTTACATATTCATGTGTACGTCACAGATACTTCCCTTAACATTCCACAAGTTTAAATTCTCATTCTGTAAATTTACATTCTCCTAGTATGTGCACATATATATAATTCATAGATATGTCCGTTAATTCCCTATTGCGGTATGCTCCTAGTCAAGCTTGATTTATATTTGAATTAATCCTTTCCCTTTAATTATTTAATAGTCAATAATCATATTCGAATATCACATGATTACCATTTCTTATGCTTGCTCATAACTTATTAAAACTGGCAAAACTCTCCATACAGTAGTGGCACTCAGTGCAAGCCAGAGTAATCAATGGATGCCAGAAGGCTTTTGCATAAAATCCTTATATAGTGCCTACTCATCCAATATTGCCATATTAGTTTCTAGCTTGTGGCCTTCATCAATGAGGAGCCTTGCATCTGAGAGCACTGCACCTAGATCTTAGGATCTAATGCAACCCTCCAGCAGTTCATCTTTTATCTCTATTTAACTACAAAATCATGAGAATAAAATTGAAAACACAATATTTTCAATCAAACCTCATTAGCTTATATAGCCATATAGGTCTTAACTCAGTTCAGTACCCATACATTTTGGTGTCTTTGGTTCTTTAGTAACCATAGCTACCACTGTCCTATTAGACAGGATTGGTATTAAACCAATAAACATCACATGATTACCATTTCTTAGACTTGCTTATAACTGTTATTAAAACAGGTAAAACTCTCCATACTGTAGTGCCATATGTTTGACTCAAGTATATAGATGGACATCTTTTAGTAAGTGAACTCACATATATAAATTATTAATTCATTCTCAGTTAAACATTAAGCATTTACAGTGTATATATATATTAGGTATGTCTATTTTAAATTAATTCTCACATTATAATTTCTATATTTCGAATAGCAAATTACAGTTTAACAGTTTGACCCATATAACTTTATACTCTTTATTAAAGAAAAATCAGTGAATGAAATTATATTCATTATTACGTTTCATCATTTCTATCAATATATTTCAGTTTTACCTTCTTCACTCTAATTACGCTACTAGCAATTATATTATTCTATCAATAAGAAATTATCTCTGTTCATAACTATTTTCATATAACATTGGGTTTTACCATAACGACATTGTTTCTAAATTTGATACAAATATTTTATCATTTTGTTCAATTAATTATTTTAAATAACTCTAACTATGTTTCACTTTACCCTTTCAGAAATGCTTTTCTCACTGCATTTTCATGAATACTTTTAAATATTTCAAATGTCAAAACTCTTTCATATAATGATGGATGTTCATCATTTACTAAGTAAATGAATATAGGTAATATTCTTACATCTCAGCACAATTACATCAATCTTAATTAAACAAGTTTCAATAACTATCTAGAGAATTCTTTTCAAATTTCCATTAATGTTTTTTATGTTGATATTTCACCACAGGTACAATCTTCACATTAAAAGGGGGTTTGTCTTTAGGGCTGAATTGTTTACATATGGTCCCTTAGGCATATTTCTTCATCCTCATGATTTCTTTCATAGTGAGAAGGAGAGTGAGCTATTCCTTACTAGCCAGACATTTTAGCGTTTACCATAATAATTTGTTTCTTCATGACGCAATTTTATGACAACTTCAGGTTTCTCTTTACTGCAGCACTTATTTAATTAATGGGCACAGCAGCTCTAAACTCTTCTTTGTATAATGACTGCAGACTGAAATGTGGTTTACTGTGAAACAACTACCACAATCAACCAACCAACTGCATTGGCTAGAATTGATCAATTCCTCTCTTTATATTCTACTTCTCACAGTGCTTTTCAATATCTTTTTTTATCTCACCCAAGCCAACCAACATGTTTACCAAAAACATGTTAACTTCTTTTGCCTAGGGCAAGAAAGCAATGCTATCATTCTTGATCAACTAATTACAATGTTTCTGTGCTTTAATTTGGAAAATATTCAGCTCCAACAAAAAAAAATATATTCGGGAACATTTTAATTTGAAACCGCAAATTTTTAATGTTAAAGATTCCTTCAATAAATGCATCATTTAAATTTTAACTGTAGATTTTAAGTGTCGATTTTTTTTTTTTTTAGAGAATTTGAATTCACACATTTGGTTTGTATAATGTGAGTGAAAAACTGATTTTAAATCACTGTCAATTATTTATCAATTTTTCTAAATTTCACTCACTAACTATATCAACTTTTATGTTTAATTATATACTTGTAAAATGGGGGGACGATTTCAGGATGTATGAAACAACGTATCTGTTTCATTATATAAATATAATAAGATATAAAAAAGAATTTTATTTGTAATAGGATATATATTTTATTTGTATTGTTTATATAATAGACTATTTTATATATTCATGTACATTTATGTATACTTTAGCTCTGAAGAAGATTACTGATCAATCAAAACTCAGATTTATCAAATATAAAATAATTTGATAAAAGAAAGTTGGATCTATTTAATTGATCTTTGATTTATACAGTTATATATTGATAAGATCCTGAATATATTTTTGATTTTAGTTTTATTTAAATATAATTGTTTATATTATACCAGCCAAAACATGTTGATCCATCTAACATGAGCTGGAACTCACAAAATGTACTTTCAAACCCAGTCAAGCCCGAGATTTAGGTCAGGGACCAACCTGGAGTTGAACCCATACCCTAAGCTCCAGATCAAACACCTAATGAATAACATATAATGATGGCACATGAGAATTTATTCTAAAGTCCGGGCCTCTAGCAGAGCTGAGAAGACAATGAGACTTAATATTAGCTACATTATAACTTAACTACAATAGGCATACGCATGGTTGTACATGTGGAAGTGGAGAAAAGGGAATTCGAATGACTCAAATAAGTTTAGACAAAAAATAGTCTAATATAATGAATTAATTATATTCATTAATGTGTGCGTGACTGAGCAGTCTACCAAACGGTAGATAATTACATATTTGGATTCACGCTGACAATTCTCATATGCACTTTTATTAACTAAATAGTATATATACTTTAATACACATCTTTGGTGGGTATGGTATTAAGATTCCAATCAGTTATTAAAAAGATTACATAAGATTGCTATTAACGCTTTGATTTACGGTTCTGAAACGTGGTGACTAAGATTTCAGGGAGTGTTCTGGGATTCATTACATATATAAGAAAACTATTTTCACACCATTGCGGTCATGAAAATAAATAAAATATTTATTTGAAAAATTATATTTGATTATATGACAAAATATTTATTGAAAATTCTTTTAATTAACATTTAAAAGACAGACCGCTTGATTTTTCCCTAGGCAGATACTCTTAAATACAGAAATAATAAATTATGACAGTGGGATTGTATAATACAACTGAAATAACATTATTAATTAATAAAACTAGTGATATTTGGCACCTATATATATTGTTGAGCAAAGCGCAATTTTAATATTATAACATCAAAACTGGGTCATGAAGCAAAATAAATAATAAATGGATAAGTGGAAGTACTGACATAATGGCGGACAAATCAAAGATAAGATCTTGTTTCTAAATGAAAAACCGAGGTCTAAGGCCTCCTTCTCAGGGCAGTGCTTAGAAAAATGTGCTTAGGTATGGCGTGGATGTCACCAACGTGCAGAGGCCTTTTATACGAAGAAGGTCCTGGGAAGCTCAACTATTTGCAGGACATAATGAGAAGAAATCCATGGGTTTGATCTTGTCGCAACCCCCAGATTAGAAGCATATATATATATGAAGATAAGCCAAATGTCAGTAAACACTCTGGGTAAATGTCACTAACGATATTGATTAGGATTTACTGCTCTAAAATGAATGACTACTTGCTTTAATGTATAATTTATACAAATAATACGCTATCCCGTTATAATATATGTATAGAGAAGATTTAATAAAATATATATTAAGATTTTACCCCCTTTTCTGCTATTTAAAATAATTCATTCCCACCTTTGTGGATTTTGATAATAACTAGAATATTTAAATATTTAATATTTTAAGAATATGAAAAATAAAAGAAAACTAGCATTTGTATCGAAAATAACTAACAGCTCACCCTTTAGGATTTCAAAGCATTAATTAGCTTGAGTTATGGATTTACCCTGTGTATAATTACTTTATTCTATTTGGAGTTGAACAAATAGCAATTTTATAATAAAAGCCAATGTAAAATATTGATTTGAAAAAAAAAAAACAATCTGGCAAGTGTGTTAATTATTCATACATTATGATTTGAGGGGACGTTAATAACCTTGATTTATAAAGGTTTAATTAAAAGGAGGAAAGGAAAAGATTTTGAGAAATTCAGCTCCCAGATTGCTTGAAATTGGCATATTAATAATAACAAAAGCATACATATCAAATCAAGTAATAACTACTTCTAAATAATTGACCACAATAAAGTTTAAAAAAGTTAGTGCATATGAGATAGGATTAGATTTTTAAAAAATCATTTGAGAGCAATTAACATTTATATACTAGGAAGAGATAAAATTAAACAATACTGTAACGGGATTTGCCGTTTTCCATATATATATATAACCATTTGTAAGATTGCGTGTATGTATATAACGCTACACGTATATGCGTAATTGTTAAAAAAAAAAAATTTATTCTTTAAAGTATTTCGAAAACTATACTCCTATTTCTCACCCAGCATATTTATGAGTGTCAATTTATGATCTCAAGTACCAATCTTATATTACTATAAGAATTATGCTGGGAGAGCTGGAATACCAATATGGAAATGTCCTTGACTAGCTCACTCAGGGCGGGGGATTAACAAATCGAAGGAAATCTACGAGGGGGGCCTTTACTATACTAAAATATGTTTGATATACTATTCTAAATTTTTTATACTTTTACAAAAACAGACCTAAATAAATAATACCAATAAACATATTTTATTTTAAAATTTTGTACATTTTATTTATACCATGATTAAATATTATGTGCTCTTTATTTACTGGGAAAAACACGTGCATACACACACTGCCTAGATATGTATAAAATCAGATAAATAAGACATATATCAGGTTCATATGAGTAAGAAAAAGTCATTTTTTGATATTTTTTTTACAAAAGTTTATGCAGATTGTTCATGATAAGAAAGTTTAAAGGAAAGTTTGTGAAAAATTAAAAAAAAAAAACAGATGCTATCTGGAACACTAAATAGTATATTGTTGAATGTGCACATACCTAAATTGCCTTTCTTCCCAGGGAAAAACAAAGGATTACCAAAAGTAAAAAATTTCATTTGTTTAGATTTTTTTTTTATAGCCCTCGTTATAATGGTGATCAAATTGAATTATTCATTCTGGCTGTCCTATATGCTTGTTTGTTGATTCCATTCCTTTTTGGATTTAATTTAGACTTCGGAGCAATTAGTTTCTATCTTCGATGGTCTCTTTTCTTGCAGCAACTTTCGGACCTTCATGGGGCAGGATTGGACTGCCTGTCACGCTTACGCCTTCTTAATTCTTCAACCGTCTTTTACGAGGCTCCTCGTCGACATCTGACGTCACTCTAACTCTGCCAGTTCTTATGCTAAAATATTCGTTTGACAGGTATTGATTAGGTTTTTAAAAGTTCTGTAAGATGGTGCCCTCTTCCGAATTATTTTACAAGTAAAAAATAAAAAAAACCGCATTTAAACCTAAACAAAGAAAGAACATTAGTTGTGATTGGTTGTTAGCGTGCTCTCAGCCGAAAAAGACATTCTGATTGGCTGGAAAGAACAAAGAAACCGCCTGATCAAAGAAAATAAAGAAAAACGCTGAGATTTTCATTTCGAATATGATTTAAAGTATTATAAAAGTATATTTTGAGAAATTACAAATTATTTTCAGAGAGAATACTAAAAAAACAAAATTATTTTCGAAAAATATTGAAGATTTTAGTAAAAATATTTAAGATTTAGTAAAAAGAAATATTTACTTTTCTATAACGTAAAAGTCGACTTTTTTGTTTATATTATAGCTTTCATGTTGCCGAAATTGAATATTTCAGAATAAATAAATAGCAATTTATTTTTGAAAGAACTTTCGTTCTCTTCATAACCTGAAAAATTAGTAATATACTTTTTATAAACGTATCTGAATTCAATTTAATATTATAGGCGAATATGTTTTAACAATAGGCTTTGTCTTCAGTTTGTGAGTTGGCCAATTAAAAGATTTGATTTTTACCTCATACAACCAATAATATAATTAGCAGTTAAAAGGTTAAGCCAGCTTGCACATAATTCTACCAGACATTTCTAGACAATTCTCCACTGCAGCGTTACTAGAATTAGCAATAGAATTTTTTTTTTTTAATTTTCTTTTTGTCAGAAAGTTATGCCACTCAAAATCTGGATTCTTTTCAAACAAAAGCTTTTAGCACCTCAAAATCTAATTTTGCTCTTCTTTTGTTTTGATCCAAATTCTTTTGAATCCAAAACTTAAATCTCCGTAATTAAATTCTTCAGATATCGATCAAGTTCTTTTTGATATCTTTTTTTTTCATTTAACTTCTCCAAAATGAAATTGAAGAGCTTCCATCTTGAAAAATAAAACATATTTCTATATCTGCATTTATACTTTTTTTTCTTTCATATTATTCTATTCAGCAAAAATATATACACGCATTTCCATAAAACAAAGAGCACACATACCCCCACCTCTTCTGTTTATTTTAACCTTTTTTAATCCCTATCTAGTTATAAATATAAAAAAAAATTCAATTAAGTGGGCTATGTTGACGCATATATAAGAAAGTTTACTTTTGAAACAGGGATCGAACTCAGCCCTGTTTCAATACATTAGGAGAAATCTTGATAGCAGGATTCGAGATTAGTTAGACTAGCGTTACTTTTAGATTGTGGCATGACATATTGATTTACCCTGCACATTTCTTAAAAGTCCATTTTAAAAAGTCTGGCTCATGTGCGGTAGTTCAGGGATCGATGTGAGTTCTCAGGTAACGGCAAGCTTCTGATCAGCATTCCAAAGTTCTCAGACCGAGTTTCTACTTCATTCTAGGGCAGCAGGATGGTATGGCAGTCAAAGACGACCTCCATGGGTCAAAAAAGTGATGGGCTTTCTACCCAGAGATCATTTTTAAATTTCAAACCAGCTTTGGTGTTTAAAATCAGCTTATTTTATATCCCACTCAGGTATTTGTGGAATGCTTTTAACTTTATTTCTAGCTCAAACTCTAATCTTCGATCTAACAAGATCTTACATTTTCTTTATTCATTGTTCTTGAAAATGCAATTGTTAGATAATATTCCAAAAATATATTCAAATCTCTTTCCAGATTGAAAATAGATTTGACAAAAATGTTTATAACAAAAGTAAAATCCATTAGTTTTTATTTCTAGTAAAATTTTAATAAAAAAAATTCCTTCCCAAGACTAAAACAGTATTATATTTCCACCCTTTAATTATTTTTGGACAATTAACAGTTGCATCTTCCATCTTGGATTTTGCAAAAGTATATAGTTTGATAAAAAAAAAATACTTTAAAAATATAGTCTTATAAATGATGTATAATAAAATATTTATAAAATTAATATTTTGTTAGTATGTTTGCTCCTGTAATATATATATCTGAGCTGCACCTGTGTATTTTAATGTGAAAAAGAAAAAAAATTAATAATAAAAAAAAATATTGAAAAGCTAAAATTTATAATGGTTGTAGTTTTATGGACAAAGACGCCGCTGGATGGTGCTGTTTATGTGCTAAAGCACATAAAAATGCCGTTTCCGCAGCTGACATTTTCGAACCCATTTTTACTATAATACAACTTTTTTGTTGTGTTACAGATTGCAGGCTGTTTCTGTCGCATCGCAGTACAGCATGTATGTGAACCCGTGTTGAACTATAATACAACATTCGTGTTGTGTTACAGAATACAGGCTGCTTCCTCGCATCACAGCAAATAAATTTTGCGCAATTCGTACAGTTTATACAATTGTTATGGCTTGGTGAGAGGGTGTGTGTATTTGAATTTGATGGAAATGTGTTTTTTATTGAATTTTTTTTTTTTTTTAAAGTATTGAATTATTCTGATTTTCTTAAGTAATTATTATCCATCTCTTTACACTATTCTGTATTGAAGTTTTAAGTAGCAAAATCTTGTCCAGATGGATGTGTAAAGGCAGTTGGAATTAGGTAAAGCTTCAAGTAACGTGCTGTTCGTAACATTCCACGACACCAACAATATGGCGCAGGAAATCGCACATCTTGTTCGATTCTGTGTTTTACAAACAACAGAACCCTAACAACTTTTACTTTTTGTTGTCATTCTATTTGAAGTAAGAAATAGTGGTAAGACAATAATATCTGTTTCTTTGTACAAATTAAAATGTCAAACGAAGACTAAGAACTTTTACTTTTTGTTCTGATTATGAATTTTTAAACAACAACAACAACAAAAAAAGGCGTAACTAAAAAAAAAAAAAAAATCAGATTGAAAATTGTTTTTTCTAATAAAGCAAAAAAAAAAAAAAAACACAAATTAAATTGAAATTTGTTGATTTTATTTTACATTTATTGTTATCATTTAATTTCTTTATGTTAATAAAAAAAAAAGTTAACAAAACACGATTTTTGTACCTTTTTTTTTCGCATAACAAAAAACACAGCAAAATGATTAAAATCAACAGCCTGGGAATATTCATATTTTATAGTTTTAGTGGGATAACGGTACCATCGTCCGGCGTCTTTGTCCATAAAACTACAACCTTTATCATTTTTAGGCACGCTTCTCAGACATATATACATGAAATCTATATCCATAACTAGTGGAGCGGATAGGACGTAAGGTTTGAATATCAGTTAGTAGTTGGTGAGTGGGTAGAACCATGAAACTCAATCTTGGGCTAAGATTGACTGCTCCAATATATTTAGATGTATTACTTTTGATTTTTGATTTTTTTTTTGTCAATTTTTTCAATTTGATTTTTATAGCTGAAGTATTACAATTTGCACATAAAATGTAAACCATGAAATTCAGACAAAAATACTATTTTTAGATGATGGGATGCAGTTTATAATTGCTAATTTTAATTGAGTATTTACCTAACTATGTTGTAATTGAAATTTTGGTGAAAACATGAAAATTCCCATTTGTACTTTCAATATTTACATCTATAAATTCTCTGAAAGACTTCTAATTATTATTATGTATTTATACATATATACTGCTGTGTGCAGAATAATAGTTATATAGATAACTACAGTTAGATTACATATAGCTTTTTTAGTAAAAGTAGTAACAATAAATGATTGCAAAAAACAATAATGCAGAACTATTAAAAAGATGGATTAACCAAAAAAGAGGGAGAAGCGGCTTGCAACACCGTAGGAAGAATAAATACTTGGAGGCTATCCTTGGTTTTTAGTATTATTTCAATAAACCTAATGGTTGCATTTTAATGTTAAAAATAAATTTATATATTGTAAATATTCATATATACACTGGAAGATATTGATATTAAGTATAGTATTTCTTTAGTGTAATTTTCACCACACCATCCTCATACAAGGTAGGGACTTGTTTCTATCCCCTTTTAACACCTTGTGGAGGAACATAATTATAAACATATGTCCAAAGACATGTGAAAAAGATTATGATCTCCAAGATACTTATTTTATGCTGAAGCAGCATGAAATAATCGGTGCTTTTCTCATGTACTGGACAAGCCACCAGGTGACGCTGCAGAACCACCAAGAAGCCTGCAATTGATAAAAAATTTTTTTTAATATTCGCTAAAAATTGCTTAATTTTAGAAATGGTAGACCCCCGGCGCATGAGACAAATCGGTCAAAATCGCTGAAATTGAATTGTATAATTGAAAAAAAAAAACTATAATAAAAGCCTATGAAATTAAACAAAAACATACTAAATGTCAAAGTGATTTAAAAAAAGAATCACACTTCAATTATCTAATAGATAATAATTCAAACCTTAATAACAGACTAATACATATTAAGTAATCAATGTTCCTATTAACCTGTAATAGCATCATTAGAGTTTAAATTCAGTTAATATGTTACTCTATTACTATTACTAGTTTATATCAAAATTATTGCAAGTACTCGGATTAAGTTGCTCATATATAAAATCAACAAAATAGAAATATAATAATCAAAATAGAAAATACCATTTGAAAGTAATTAAAATAGATTACCAATTTCCCTGGAAAGTGACTTCATCTTTCAGTAGGTCGTTGAATTTTTTCATCCTTGCAAAATGAAACTTGGGCATTCTAGATCGCTCCATTAGTGACAAAATATGTATATATTATATTTTTCTCGTCTATTGATCACATTTTCTTTCACTTAAAGTTTGTTATTTTTAAAATAACTTATGCACAATTTTGAAATGTAGATAGAAACTGAAAAAATAGCTAAACATTTTTGGTACTATATGTAGTACAAAGAAATTTCCAGAACTCAGGTCATGTGACTAATTGATTTTGTTACAGGAAAATTAATCTCTGCATTTTTAGAAAGTGAAAGTATTTTTTTAAAAAATGGAAAATAATACTTTTTCTCGTTTTAAATTGTAAATCAATAATATCAACAAATTAAAAATTCTTCTTTTTCTTTTCAAAAACTTTATTTTCTTGTATCAATACTGAACATATATTTATAAGTTGTGAGTGGGGGGAGTTTGAAAATGGTATCCAATGTTTCAACTGTTTTTATCTTTTTACAGTTATTTTTGGAGTTTTATATTATATAAATATAGAGGATTTGAACTCAGATTTTCAAGCACCCTTCAACTATCCACACTACCTCATACAACTAATACACATGATCCCACACATGTAGAAAAGATTAATAATCACCAATATACGTATTTCATGCTAAACCAGCACTCATCATTTGGTCCAGATTATCATCTCTTACACATATATATAATCAATGCTCAGTTTATATTAAGATAGCAAATCTTCATACTTTAATGGACAGGCTTCAATCCACTGCAACCTCCAACTTTTCAGCCATCCATATAATTGACTTCAGGTCAACATGGGCATGGCAATAATATTAGCATCAGCATGGGATTTGAGTTTTCATCATCAGATTTTCAATGATATGGATGGCTGAAAAGTTGGAGGTTGCAGTGGATTGAAGCCTGTCCATCAAAGTATGAAGATTTGCTATCTTAATATAAACTGAGCATTGATTATATATATGTGTAAGAGATGATAATCTGGACCAACTGATGAGTGCTGGTTTAGCATGAAATACATATATATATTGGTGATTATTAATCTTTTCTACATGTGTGTGTGGTCATGTGTATCAGTTGTATGAGATAGTGTGGATAGTTGAAGGGTGCTTGAAAATCTGAGTTCAAATCCTCTATACTTACAATTAAGCTCCCAGGTTTGTGAAGAGTGCCTGGTTTTCAAATATTTATATTATATAAATATGTTCAGTATTGATATAAGAAAATAAAGTTTTTGAAAAGGAGAAGGATTTTTAATTGGTTGATATTATTGGAGAACATAGATATTTTAAAAGAAAAAGTGATTGTACATTTGCAGTGTTATAATATATGATTATAAATCAAATAATTTATATATATGCATTTTCTCAAAATATTGATCCATTAAGCTTTCTGGGTTTTTTTGGGAGGGGCTTTCTTTGTTATTTTTATTTGGCTTTGGGATGAAAGGAAGTAAAACGAAAACATTACTGTTCTATTTAATTTGTGCTTTAATGAAGACAAAACTTAACCCTAAGATGTAATACTTTTTATTTATTGTTTGAAATGTGGCATTTCAAAAAGTTCAAATGAAAACTGCTGTACACATTCCATTCCATAAGTTTTAAAGTTTATACAGCTTTTTATGGACACGCGCGCGCACAACAAATTAGAATTAAAACAACTAATAAACAGACATTTAATCAAAAACTGACACGCAAACAAATGAAGGCAAAAGACTAGTGATTTCTTTAGGTTATGTGTTTATTTATAATAAATAAATAAAAAAAAACACAAATTCAAGTTAAACTAAGACCTTTATATAAAGAAAAAAAAAAAAACTATGACCTTGTGCAATGACCCGAGTTCTGGAAATTTTTTTATACTACATATAGTACCAAAAATGTTTTGCTATTTTTTCAGTTTCTATCTACATTTCAAAATTGTGCATAAGTTATTTTAAAAATAACAAACTTTAAGTGAAAGAAAACGCAATCAATAGATGGGAAAAATATAATATATATATATCCATATTTTGTCACTAATGGAGCGATCTAGAATGCCCAAGTTTCATTTTGCAAGGATGAAAAAATTCAACGACCTGCTGAAAGATGAACTCACTCTCCAGGGAAATTGGTAATCTATTTTAATTACTTTTAAATTGTATTTTCTATTCTGATTATTTTATTTCTATTTTGTTGATTTTATATATGTGCGACTTAATCCGAGTACTTGCAATAATTTTGATATAAACTAGTAATAGAGTAACATATTAACTGAATTTAAACTCAAATGACGCTATTATAGATTAATAGGAACATTGATTACTTAATCTGTATTAGTCTGTTATTAAGGTTTGAATTATTATTATATCTGTTAGTTAGATAACTGAGACTGATTTTTTTTAAGACATTTCCTGCCATTTTTCATGCTGTTATTTTTGCATTTTATAAATACTTTTATTTTTTAAATCGCTTTGAGATTTAGTAAGTTTTTGTTTAATATCGTAGGCTTTTATTATAGTTTTTTTTTCTCATTTATTTCATAGGATTTTAAAAATAGTATTCATAATTTACACTTTACTTATTTTTCATTGAACCCTTCGTGCGGGAGGGTTTCTAAACATTATTTGCCTCAGATGTTATAATCAACTTTTGTTTTAAATTTCAATTTTCTTTTCTGATTATTTTATTTCTGTTTTGTTGATTTCATGTATGTGTGATTTAAACAGTATTTGCAATAATTTTTGATATAAACTAGTAATACAGTAACATATTAACTGAATTTAAACTCTAATGATGATATTACAGGTTAATAGGAACATTGATTACTTAATATGTATTAGTCTGTTACTAAGGTTTGATAATTGAAGAGTGATTTTTTTTTAAAATCTCTTTGACATTTAGTATGTTTTTGTTTAATTTCGTAGGCTTTTATTATAGTTTTTTTTTCCAATTATACATTTCAATTTCAGTGGTTTTGACCGATTTGTCTTGTGCGGCGGGAGAGTCTACCAATTCTAAAATTAAGTCATTTTTACCGATTTTTTTTTTCATATTTCAATTTCAGTGATTTTGACCCATTTGTCTCGTGTGCGGGGGGGGGGTGTCCACCATTTCTAAAATTAAGCAATTTTTAACGAATATTTAAAAAAAAATTTATCATTTGCAGGCTTCTTGGTGGTTCTGCAGCGTCACCTGGTGGCTTGTCCAGTATGTGAGAAAAGCACCAAATAATCTTTTTCACATGTCTTTGGACATATGTTTAGGGCCACAAGATGTTAAAAGTAAATAGAAACCAGTCCCTACCTTGTATGAGAGTAGTGTAGTGAAAATTACACTACAGAAATATTAATCATTTTTGGAAAAGTTATTAAGCTTTTTAAAATAATTAGTAAAGATAATTCCAATATATTGCACTTTGATGGTCTTTTTTATTTATAATATGTTATTTGATTTGTAGTTTTAATTAGCAGTCATGATAATTATATTGTGAATCCAAATATAGCATAAAATTAACACAGTTGGACAGTTGAGTGTAGAATGTGGTTCGTATTGAGATTGTCAGAGCACAAATAATCAGTGGGTTAAAATTAAAAGCTAAACAGTGTATGAATGCATTAAAACTGTGGAGAGGCAAATCGTTAGTTATGAATATGGCATCAGCACAGTTAGGGATAGATCAATTTGATGTTAAGACTACTTCTGAATGGCCTATTTATATAAATCATGATATATTAAATATTGTTAATAAAATTAAAACTGATGAACAAAAATTGCCACACTATTTGTATTTGGAGAACAGAAATAAATGAGGTTGCAAACCTGCTATGTGTACCCGAGATCCTGAAAGTCCATCTTATATAGAATTAGTCAAGCAACTTAGAAACCATTTTATCCCTGAGCCATCGAAGCATGTTTCACCTTCATTTGTGAAACAGACACCAAATGGGGTGGGTGGGTGGGGGAAGTTGTAGAGACTTTGACCCTGCCTTATGTGACTCAGCAAGAAATTGTTCATAAGGGGACTACTTTTAAGAAGTTGTTTATGTGGGAGATGAGCAATGACAGATTTTGACAACAGTTATTAATAATCCCAGACCTATTATATCTGGATGTCTTCAAAAAATATATTCTTTCAGTTAGTACTAAATAATTCTAATGGGTTTGAAAAATCTAAATTTTCAACAATCTAATGTGGATGGTCCAAAACAGACTACAAACTTTTAAGACAAGCAAGACATAAGGGTCACAATAAACGAAAATTGAATGTTACCACTGTGAAAGTAGTGGACATATTACATGTGAATGCAGCTGGAAAAATGTGAAATGCAACAACTATGAAAAGTTGGCCATCTAGTGAAGATCTATTACAATAAAGTTAAAACATGTCTAAATAAAACTTTTCGGAAAGTTAGGAAATTAAATCTTTTACCAAAATAAATAAGGCAGAGATAAATAATGGGCAGCAAATAATGTAATACGTATATGTGATAAAACTGTAGAAATGGAAATAAATAGTGGTATCCGAGTATCTATCTGATAGCACAGGGATTGGTCTGAATTAAATAAAAAATCAAAGCCTAACCAAGAGTAGAAAAAACAGAGCTAAAACTGAAAGTTGCCATTGGAAATCCCATTTATATTATTGGGGTAATAAAAGTAATGGTAGCTATAAATAGTCATCAGGCAAAACTATATATATAGTTAGAAGAAATGTAGAACCTATAGTGAATGGTTTATCCTGTTAGGCATTGAAATATGCATGATAAATAAATTAAATATTGAAAGACTAATAAAAGGTAAATTTCCTAAACTGTTTGCAGCAGAGCAAGGAAAAATTAGCACCAAACCAGTTGAAATTTGTTTTGAAAAGGCATAAAACCCATCCACTGCAAGCTGAAAAAGATAATCTTTTGCACAGAGATCATGGGTTGAAAAGGCATTTGATGAATTAGTAAAGAAAGGTGTACTGACAGGTTTGGAAAATATAGAATGAGTTACACCTATAGTTGTCATAGCAAAATAGAATGGACAAATCTGTATATGTGAAGAATATAGATTGACTGTAAACAAGTGTATAACTAAAAGTTCATATCCCATTCCAATATGTTTGGGAGATAGTATCGGGCCTAGATGGAGCGAATTATTTTGCAAAGCTGTAATTGAATGCTGCTTTTTATCAGGTGGTAGTATCGAAAGAAGCAACTGCACTTCCAGCTATAACATTGCACAAAGGATTGTATAATTATAATTGTCTGTTATTTGGGATAACCATTGTTTTGAATTTATTCCAAACGAAGATAGATGTGTTAATTAGAAGAATTGGATGGAGTGATGCCATATTTTGATAATATACTTATTATGGCAGAGTTGAAGAAAATGTTACAAAATAAATTGTATAAAATATGTGAAAGGCTAAAAAAAAATTTGGAGCTAAACTTAACCTGGAAAAATGTATTTGGAGTGTGCCAGAAATCAAGTTTCCAGGCCATATTATTTCAAATGCAGGAATCATACCCAATCCTGAAAAGATTAATGCAATTGATGTTACAGAACTTCAGGTCTTTTGGGAAGTGGTTATTTTTTTTCAAAATTTTCTAAAGGGAAAAGCCCATGTAACACCCACTCCCTGTATGAACTACTTCAGAAAAGTCAGTGATGGAGTTGGGAAAGAGCTGCACTTTGTTCTGGGAGTCTCTATCATTTATAGTATGTCGTTCAATGATTGCATTAATTATATTGTGAGTCCAAACATAGCATGAACATATTTATATTTAGTAAAATATAATTCATGATTTTTTTTTTTATAACTGTATTGATTTATGATGGTTGCTAAGGATTCATATATATTTATACATAATAACATTGCTTTTCGCAATATTTGATTTACTAATGTTCTAGGACAATATTAAGTAAGAAAAGAGTTTTGTTTAAGCTGTTGGTAATCTGTTATCTACAATTTGCTTTTCAATTTTTTCATTTTTAATTTTTATAGTTAATTATACTTACATTAAAATATTTATTTAAGGTCTAATGTTCTCCATCAAATTAATGTTGAGAATGACTCTGCTTGCTTGACAACTCCAAAAGCACTACATGCTTATGGTCGTGTGATTAGCATCGGGTCAAGCAGAGTATCTAAAATTTCTACTCTCAGTGCATCAATAATGGGCTTACTTCCTGCTCCTTTAAGTGCTGCCTTAGAAAAATGGACCAATTGTACTGTAACTGATTTTCCTGCTATTAGTGCTTGGGTGAGATGACTAAAAAAATATTAAAATTTTTGATTTTTTTTATTTAGTTCAAATATTTATTTTAAATATATTTTTTTACTTTTAGAGAAATGCTTTTGCTAATGATATTTTACCATCTGAAAGCTACATTTCGGCAAATCAAATTGTCCATATGTCTACTCTCTCAGGTATTTTTTTATTTTTAGTTTTACCAAGAATTTGTTTAACAAAGCCTTTTATTTATTTGTGTTGTTTCATTTTTTTCATTATAGCTCATCCAACTTACACTTTGAATTCCAACTTAAAACACATGTTGCATGCTCTTGTACGGTTTTGTGGAGATCTGGTCATGTAAGTGAATTATTTGTCATTGTTATTAGTCATTAAAAAATAGAAAGGTTCAAATATTGATATTATTATTGTTGTTGTAGCTGGTATCCAGATGAGAAAAGCAATAATGAATTAGTTCAGACAGCCTTTCCATTAATTTTAGATGCTACTACAGAAAACTTGGCTGACTTTGTGAGTTTTATTTTTTTTGTTAGTATTTCTTTAATATTAAAAAAGTTATATTGTTATAATTTAATTATGGGAAATATCACATTAAATAGTAAAAATAAAAATGTTCATACTTATACCAGATGAAGTCATAATAAAGTATAAAATTTTTAAATATTAGAATGTATTTTGTTATTAATAATTATATTATCAGTTTGGTTTTTATTTGATTAAGCATTAAAATGATATTGCGTAATAGTTTATACATTTAACTGCAGTGGGATTTTTTTTCGCAGCTGATAGTCAATTCAGAACTTTTTAGTTTTTGAATCTGTTAGTTTTTTTTTTTATTAAGGTAAAAAAAAACACAGGTGACTGATCACCAGCTACATGATATTACAGTGTTCAATGTTACAAGGTAAAAACAAAGTAACATACGCTCGATAAAAAAACATATCCACAAAAGGATTGTATAACCTTACTCAATATGTATCTATATATGGACGAGCACAGATCTGCACTGCCCAAGAACAATCCATCAAGGGAGCGCAGCAGCCCATCAGAGCAGTAAAGGTGCTGAAAACTTTGACCCTGTACCCTCCCAGCAGGTTTTCTGGAAGCGGCAATAATTGTCAACAGCCCGCACCCACAAACCAGACCCCCAATGACTGCCATCATCAACCCCTGTGAACAAAATGATGAGTGCAGACCCGTGCTCACCAATGCAACAGTTGGATTTAATGTAGTCTGGAATCGAGCCAGATTTACTTGCACACCATGAATACACACTATTTGTCCATATCACCTAGCACACTGAGGTCAATGGAGCTGAAAGTCTGTTTGTAATCATTATCAACCTCCTGTGTCTGCAAATGTTCACAATACCTGTTCAATTTACCCAACTATAAAGTCCCTCAGGGTTCATTATGGTTATTATTTGTTGATACTAATTGGATTCTGCTTCTTTGGATTGAATTCTAGGTCTTGATTAGGAATCAAGGATTCAGTTGTATAATCTGAAAGTTTATTGTTAAAGCTTGAAATAACTAAAAGAGGATGAATCATTTGTAGCTTCAATGTCTCTGCTTATGTCTAAAACATCATTTGTACTAATTTTGCCTTTAAATCATTGTTTGTTTGTTTTTTGCTGAGGAATCATTTCGTTGTAATTCTGTGTTGATTTGAAAATTTTTATTTTTGTGATGCCCCAATCACACCAGAAATGGGCTAATAACTTCTGTTGTGATCATTGGTGAAACTTGATTTTTGTGCAGGAAGATAGCTTAAGTCATAATCTATAATGTTCAATTCTAAAATTGAGATCGAATTAAAATTCAAAATAATTTATTCGACCTGTTCAACACAATGATATCATAACATTATTCCTATGAACAATTTAACACTAGGATTTCTTTCTTTCTTAATTTTATGATTAATTTTTGTATCTATAATGTTCCTTATGTTGTTTTCTGTTTCCCTGACTGGTTTTCAGCTATAGAAACTTGTTTAACAATATTAATATCTCATGCAGAGATAAAGTTCTTAAAACTATTTTTGTTAACGTTTTTATTTTCAGCATTTTCAATGAGATTTAATATCCAAATGTTTTCTCTTTTTATTCTATCAAAAAAATTAAGATTTCTAGTGTCTCGATTCTTTTTAGAATCATTTAGTTTCAATAAAAACTATTTTTCAAAGATTTATGTTATTCTAATGATTCTCAGAATTACTTAACCTAGCGTTTGCCTATTTCCAATGACAGCTGTTTGCATAAAACGGAAACGATATGTAATTTTAATTATTCTTGAATGAAAACTTCTTTAAAATTTCTTGTAAAGATGAAAAGGCAATAAAACAAGTATTCACTTACATCTTAGTAAACTTTTCTTCTATGAATTCAAAACTAGACTATAACTTTGGTGAATAAAACTGGGAGCCTGTAACAGCGTGAACTGGAGTCCCAGGCTCCCTCTAGTGGACTGTTAGTTTTATTACTGTGATGAAGTACATTGGGCAAATCAATTATTCAGGACTTCAAATGATGATCAAGTATTCAGAAATGAGAAATAAATACAACAGATTTTGTACTGACCTTTTTTTTTTTTTACCTTGTTTATAATTAATCAGAAACTTTTAGCTCTTAAATCCACTGCTCTTTCTGCTGTTTTAAATTATGGAGGGTAACTTTTGTATGTATATATTTCTTGAGAACATATTTTTAAAATTAGATTAAATGTATAATGTGTTACATGTTGTACATATTGTTTTTTTCTACATGGTATAATCGAAGAGACTCCTTGGCTTTGGAGAAATACTTTTATAAAGAAGAAATTACTGTTGATTTGCACTTATTTTGGAAACTAAACATTATTTTCGTTTGTGATATGTTAAGATTAAAAAAAAACAAAACAATAGAATTATTGTCATTCAAATTTTTTTTTCCTTATATAATCCTCAAAAAAAAAAAAAAAACGCATTATTAATGAATAAGTATAATGGATAAGCCTCATGAGCACAAAAATAATTATTAAATGAAAGATATTTTATTCTTTGTTAAAAGAGCTATAGAAATAATATACATGTAGCATGAAATCTATTAATATTATTTCCAAAGACATTAAAAACTTTTTACATTATTTAGTGAAATGTTATATATAGAGTAAGTTAAAAACAAACTCTTATGAAGCTTCAAAAATACCCTCAACCTCAGACTGCGGTTTCTGCCTCTAGCGTCATCAGTGAGGTGCTAGGGAATAAAAATACTAGAACTAGTCCAGCATTTTATCAATGCCTAACTATTGAGAAGAAAATCTGAAACTTTCAGACATTTAAATGTCCAAAAATCCAGCTATCTAACTCAAATAGCCGTATGTGACTGAACTAAGTTCAGATACACCATATATTAATAGCTCTAGCAATATAAAATCGCCAAAGCATTAATAGCAAAAAACTAAAGTTAAATTGATAAAAAATCAAGTCATATGACCTAATTTTAATAAAGCTCCTATTTACAAATGTTATATATAGAGTAAGTTAAAAACAAACTCTTATGAAGCTTCAAAAATACCCTCAACCTCAGACCGCGGTTTCTGCCTCTAGCGTCATCAGTGAGGTGCTAGGGAATAAAAATACTAGAACTAGTCCAGCATTTTATCAATGCCTAACTATTGAGAAGAAAATCTGAAACTTTCAGACATTTAAATGTCCAAAAATCCAGCTATCTAACTCAAATAGCCGTATGCGACTGAACTAAGTTCAGATACACCATATATTAATAGCTCTAGCAATATAAAATCACCAAAGCATTAATAGCAAAAAACTAAAATTAAATTGATAAAAAATCAAGTCATATGACCTAATTTTAATAAAGCTCCTATTTACAAATGTTATATATAGAGTAAGTTAAAAACAAACTCTTATGAAGCTTCAAAAATACCCTCAACCTCAGACCGCGGTTTCTGCCTCTAGCGTCATCAGTGAGGTGCTAGGGAATAAAAATACTAGAACTAGTCCAGCATTTTATCAATGCCTAACTATTGAGAAGAAAATCTGAAACTTTCAGACATTTAAATGTCCAAAAATCCAGCTATCTAACTCAAATAGCCGTATGTGACTGAACTAAGTTCAGATACACCATATATTAATAGCTCTAGCAATATAAAATCGCCAAAGCATTAATAGCAAAAAACTAAAATTAAATTGATAAAAAATCAAGTCATATGACCGCGGTCTGAGGTTGAGGGTATTTTTGAAGCTTCATAAGAGTTTGTTTTTAACTTACTCTATATATAACATTTGTAAATAGGAGCTTTATTAAAATTAGGTCATATGACTTGATTTTTTATCAATTTAATTTTAGTTTTTTGCTATTAATGCTTTGGCGATTTTATATTGCTAGAGCTATTAATATATGGTGTATCTGAACTTAGTTCAGTCACATACGGCTATTTGAGTTAGATAGCTGGATTTTTGGACATTTAAATGTCTGAAAGTTTCAGATTTTCTTCTCAATAGTTAGGCATTGATAAAAATGCTGGACTAGTTCTAGTATTTTTATTCCCTAGCACCTCACTGATGACGCTAGAGGCAGAAACCGTGGTCTGAGGTTGAGGGTATTTTTGAAGCTTCATAAGAGTTTGTTTTTAACTTACTCTATATATAACATTTGTAAATAGGAGCTTTATTAAAATTAGGTCATATGACTTGATTTTTTATCAATTTTATTTAGTGAAGTAAGAAAATTTCATTAGAGTTTTTTTTTCATTTGAAAGAACACGCCATAAAAAAAATCATGTCATAAATTATTTCTTAGCCAAAAGAGTCCTTTTTTCCTAACACAATATTTTTATATTCTTTATTAATCACATTAGACAATACCCACCAATAAGTATAAAAAAATATTCATTCATAGGATTGCAGTAAAATAATCCTACATCCATATAGTTTTAAAACTACAGTACAATCATTAATAGGCCAAAAAATATCTTTTGAATTGAGGATATATATAGTAATATTTAAAAATTGCTTAAATTAGTTACATAGAAGCAAAGAAAAAATTGAATTACCACAAATGACTCAGTTTAGTCATTGAATGGAATTCCAAAGGATTTAATATCAAAGAGTAATGGGCATAAATAACTGAATCATAGTTTTTGTAGTCTTAATAATGATTCTTGAGAATAGATAAATAGTTCTTTTGATCTGGCTGTTTCACTAATACTTTGTGACTTCTTACAAATTTTCATGCATCATGGCAATTTTTTTTTCTTGTTTTTATATAATTAAAAATGTTAAGATGTATACTTTGAGGAGCGGAGGGGGGTCATTATGCTTCCACGTGCAGTATCATTTGAAGTTAGTATAGTTTGAATGAATAAATTAGATTAGAATGAATTCTGGAAACATATTTCTATCCAAAAGGAGAGCAGAACTTCTTCTTAGCTAAAGTAATTAATATACTAAATTTAATAACATCTTTGTCAAAACAAAATACAAGAGTCCATAGTAAGACAGTTTCAATTATCATGTGGAGCACAAAATAGATAGATATAAATATTCAAATTTATTTATCATAAAAACATTTATAACATTAATTTTGTGTAAAGGATGGATTGCTATATCCAGAAATTTGATATGCTGCATTTTCCTTTCCCTTTTTTCATTTACAGTGTTTCATGCAATTTATTTTTTATACATATAATTTTATTGGTCATTATTAGTTCATTATTTCTACTTTCCATATTAATATTTTTTTCTGCTTTCATGAAAACATTTATTTATTCATTTTCCTTATAATATATATTTTCAGCTCAAAATTTTTTGTAAAGTTTAACACAGTATTAGAATAATGGACTGTGCTAAAAATTACTCGTTGAATTAAGAAAATGGGGTTATAATTTTTTGACGGGGTGGGAACTACATAAACGATTTATTTTTTATTTTTATAGATTATTTTAACATTAGAAAGAATTATTGGAACAGTGGAGACAGATGAATTTACTGGCCTTGTTTATTATCATGTCATATCAAACTGCTATGAGCTTATCATTAATCACTCCAGTCCTGAAAGGTATATTATTAATTTATATAAAAATACAAATTAATTTAAAATACACTCTAAATGATTTTTTTTGTTGTTGTTGTTATTTTTATTTTAGTGGTATTGATGAAAAAATCCTTCATGAATGTCTTAAATTTATGGAAAGTATTTTAGATAAACAACCTGGCAAAAAAGCATTAGAGAAATTCTTTACAGATGAAGCAGGTAATTTATAGATAAAAACTCTTTCATTATGACTCAGTTGTACTTTTTCTTTTTTTAAAGCATTGCAGCTAATAATTATTATTTTTAATTTAACTTTTTATGTGCAATAATTTTTTTAAAATAGAGGTAATATTTGACTTTTTCATTAATCTAATTCAGTTTGTTTAAAAATATAATACATATAGCATAAATAGATGAATGGATGAACATGCTATAACAAGAAATCAAATTTAATGCATATTTGCTTTAAAAAATATGCATGTATATAAAACAGCAAAAAAATAAATTATAGTTATAATTCTTATTTTAAAAAATAAATAAATAACCAAAATACATTTGATTGCAAAATAGTAAATAGTTTATACATCAATGTAGTAAAGAAAAAGTTAATCAAATTTCATGTTTTTCATAAGAAATCAAAAAATACAATGAACATGAAAATAATATATTTACAAATGAACAATGACCAAACATATCATCAATATAAACATTAAAAAAAATAGCATTTTGCCACCATCACCAATTTTATTTCTGCTGCTATGTTTATTTATTTATTTTTGATTACACTTAGTGAAAATATTGTTTTTCAATCACCGATTGTTCACTAAATATATCATCTTTCAGGTTTATTTTCTAAATGAATTATTATTTTTTTAAGTTTGTTTTATTTTTGATTTTTTAGAAGAATATGAAACTTACCTATTATTTTTTGTTACATTAGTATGGAATGGTGGCTATATCATTAGATAAAATATGCACTTTATTAATATTAATTTTAATTTGTATATTTATTTGTAAATGAGAAGTCATTTTTATATAGAAAAGATAATCATTATTAGTATACATTATTCCATTTCCAGGAATAAGAGAAAGATAAACAACAAAGTCAAAAGTGATTTTTGTCATGTCATTTCAAATGAATCTGTGAAGCAAAATATATCTGCACTGGTTCATTGCATTCCATTATTTTTAGTTTTTTGATTTAATATCTTAAATTTCTATTTTTCACTATGTTTCTGGAAAACTTCATGACCATATAAATTTGTATTTTTCTGTTAAAGTCTATCGTCAGTCATGTCGTTTAGAGAAACGAGTTGATATTGCACTTTTTAATGGTTAAGTAGAGTCAATACAATGAATCTAACAAATTGCTTATATATTATTTACATGTGCAGTTTAGGTAATATAATGGATAAATTCCATTTTACTTTGATTAAATTTTTAAAAAAAGCCAAATGCAAATTTATATACTTTGACAACTGAACCGTGATCCATGGACTTTGTTTTCAAATCACTATCCTATCATTGTACTTATCTATACAAGGCATTACTGTGTTTTACCAATTCTTATATATAGAACTGAGACTTGAATCTCACAGTGGAGCATGGAGAAATATTTATGATGATGTAACAATAAGTCATTGAAAGAGAACAATCAAGTATTGTTGACATTACTGAAAGAAATAAGAAACTGAAATGGAACTGCTTGATGTTTTAATAGAAGTGATGATAAAACTTTGATTGGATTTCAAAAAATTGTAAAAGATTCAGAAAAGAATGTTAGATATGTGAATAAGATAAAACATAGTTTACTGAAGTAATATGAAAGAGAAGTTTTTGGATTGATAATTGTTGAAAATAATGATACATGTGTATATCAGTTTTGCATATTACTAGTTACAGCTTGTATTGGGGATCAGTTTATAATAAAATTTGACAAACTGAGAAACATTACATATGTAAATGATTAAAATTATAGAGTTAAATTTAAAGTTTAATCCTCTGTATATAAAAAATAATTCTCTTAACTAATATGCTCTAATTAGTAATATATCAAAATCAGGTAAATTAATTTTGCTACCTACCACTCATCAATAAAAATGAATTCAAACATTTTCCAAATTACCTTTAATTTTCCTGCAAAAATTAATGTCGGTTTCTAATACCCTTTTTCCCAGATATTTCTTTCTTTTTAACATTGGTAAATTATTCATAAGATTTTAGAAGTAATAGTTAATATATTATATAGGTGAGAGAATAAACAGATATTACTGATATTGTTAACAAAATTAAGAGAGCTGGACATATTTTTAGAAATAATAATAGATGATGGATCATTGAAATCTTAAATTGGACCCCAGGAGATTATAAAAAACAGAAAGAAATAACTTGTGATATGGATGGATGAAATAAGGAAGTTTGCTGGTGTGATATTGAGAAGTTAGAAATCAGTGTTTTCTCTCATTTCTATCACATATAATCAAATTTATACACAGCACTTATTAAACTCTCCAAAATGTCTTTGGTCTGATGAAAAACTTTAGGTATATCCATATAAAAATCCTCTACTTCATCATAATGAAAAATTGTTCAGTTATGAACTTGAATTATTTGCATTTGAAGTAATCTTTCCACTCTGTCTTATAGACTATCAAACTCCACAATATTGTTATTCTATTTTTTATTTATAATGAATTCTACTTCAGTTGTGTTTTCAATATCTGTGCTTTTGTATTATAGTATATGTCCTCTTTTTAAATTAATTGGCTTTTCACTTTTTTTTTTACCTTCACAAAATCCTATAATGTCCCATTATTAATTGTACAATTCTACCAATTCTTAGATTTTTTCTTCTCTTGAAAGTGTTCTGCAGTTGTATATACCTAAATAAAAGATGGTCATTAAATGTCAACATAGGTCTACAACTAGAGGATTCTGCGCATAATATGTGTAAATAAATTTTACAACAATTCTAGCAGCACAATGAACACATTTACATTATGCATCATATTTTATTAATATTTGAATAAATATAATTTATTTTAAAAGGTACTAAATTACTTTTTAATGTTGGAAAAATTATGGTAAAGCTGTAAAAAGAAATTTTAAATTATTTCTGACTTGCTTTAATATTAATACATTTTATGTTCGAAAAAATTAGATATATTTTAACTATATTGTTGTTATTGTGCTAGTACTATTATGAGCTTATAGTTTATACTCGAAATATTTCCAGTAAGGGACTATGATAGTTTTTTTATAGTATTGTAGCTGACATGCTATTTAAGTCAAAATTTATTTCATTGATGTATCACTTATATATATTGTAGCTGTAAGCACTTTTTTAACAATTGGTAATAATCCAATTAAAAATAAAATAAAAATATAATATTCGGCAAATTTTTTTTTGTCATGGGGAATTTGTGATAATAAAAGAGCAACTGTACATAATGGAGTGACTGAATACAATTTATTTTTAATTGAAAAGTCGGTACCAGTCACAAGCAAAGATCAAATTGAACATGCATAAAAACAAGTTTCCCTACACATTCAATTATATTTCCTGATTGTTACTCCCTCCACCTAATAATTTATTACTTTAACAAAATAAATAATCAGCTCCGTTAGGATGAAAAGTGACAAATAATAAAATTTTTAACAATACCTTTAATTAAAGAATGATAAAAATAATGATAATAAGAAATATATTTACGTATTTACAAATAAGAAAATTATATGACAATCAGATGTGAGAGAAAAAAATTTTTGTAACTTACAATTGCTTTGAGGATAGCTATAGAAAGTTCAGTTGATTTACTTTAACATCTTTCTTAACTCACATACATATTTTGTATCCATAAATGTAAGAATATGGCCATTAATCATTAAATTTTAATGTCTGCTGGCAATATAATATTTTAGCTTCTTTTAATTCATTCCAATGCAGTTTTTCTATGAGAGTTTGCATTGCAATTTTTTTCTGAACATTAAAAATAGATAGATTCACAGATTAATTTATAGAAGTACATTTCTTTGGGATAATCACTTTAGATAACCAGTTTTCATTTTCATAGCAAATAAATGTCAAATATTTCTTCAGCATTCAACTAGATCAGCAGAATCAAGGTTAAATTTTAAAGCATTTCTTTGTCTACAGCCCCATATTTAGCTACTATTATATATCTGCTAACAAAAAAAATTTAACAGATCACAGCAAAATATGATAACTGGCAATTAAAGAAATTCAAATACCCAATATAATGAAAATTACTTATTTATTGAATAAACAGACAAAATATATAACATTATTATACAATCCACATTAAATGAAACATTTAGAATTCAATCTCAATACTGTTCTGCACATCTACACATATAGATGTATTTCACTAGAGACAGTTCTAATTTTCTCAGTCCACAATATTAATTAAAAATCTCCCATGAAGGACAATGAAAATGAATTTCTCCCTATTTATATCACTGCATATTTACATATTTTATCTTTGCACTAATTTAAATCTTGTCTTACAGATTTAATAAATTTATTTTAATTTAATCACAAACAAAATCTTTACTGTTTTTTAATTCCCATTTTTTTCTTACCATTATTATTTCATTAATTAACTGGTTGATTCTTTATATAGCGCAATGTGCTGCAATGGCAGCTGATTTATTGAAATTTTGTCTTTTTTAAATGGCACAAAAACTATAAGCATGACGTCAACAGAAATTCCAGCATTCACTGCTGCTTGATTCCATCTTTAAAATGATGTATCACAATGTAAAATTGGATAAAATTTGAATTTTTTATTAATATTTTTAGTGATAAATGTATTTAATTTTTTTTTTTTTTCCGGTCAATTGACTATTTACACGAGGATGATAAAGGCAGAAAATTTTTATCGGCCTTATTATCTAACTCAAGTGGGTTAAAAATACGCTGATATTCGCATTCAAGGCCTTCAATGGGATGTAAACATAATCACAGAATATCGTAAATATACAATTTTAATTTTTTGAATAATATTTTTAATTTTTTTTTAATTATTTGATAAATAGTATAATTTATTAATTTGCATTTGTATTGGTGTGTATGTGTAGTATATAAATTATATTATATTAAATCACTTATACTCTTTATTATACAATATATAAATTTGTATTCAAATATAACAATCGTTTTTGTACAGTATAATTTTGTGTCTCTGATCCAAGTTTGAGGCAGCCCTATTTTATAGACAATGATTCTCAAAAGGTTTAATAATTTATTAGTATGTTTATATTTGTATTAGTGTGTTTGTGTTTACTCTTGCATCGTGTTTGTATAACAAGTAGTGATTTACATATATAGAGCAGTGAAATGTAAATTTTAAAAACTGATAATCAAATGTACAGAAAGGATGCAGATTGCAGTTGATAAAGTAATTACAAAATTTATAGGGCATAGTACCATGTGAAAATATAAACACTTAAAACCAATAAAGAGAGATTTCAAATGGTGTGTGTGTAGTGCTAGCCACAATGGATATGCATATACTACATGGAATTGTATGCTGGCAAAGAATCAAATTCTGAATTGCGCCTATGCCTTGATACTCATGCTGTGGAGTCAGTAGTTTTGCCACATCTTGCATCACATTATTTTCAAGTCTATAGTTAGCAAATAAACTATATGCAAATACATTATATCTCTGTGGGACAATAAGTATAACAAGATAGCATCACTGTTGTGCATAAAGAATGTAAACATCACTGATATACACAAAAAATATAAAATGAAGAGATGAAACTCATTTTATCAGTGATACAGACAGTAGCCTACAATTTCTAGTTTTAGATAGTCAAGAAGCCAATTTGCTATGATGACAAATACATATCCACCTTCTGGAAATGATTTGTTATGAATCTTTCTTGTAGACGCCTTTGAGATTTGGTAACTTTTGGGGTACAAGATAAAAATGAAGAATTCTTATGTGAATAGTTTTGGAGATTCTGAAGCTATGGATTATCTCTGGTAAGAAGTATTATATATGGTTTGAAAAATAATTTTGTGAGGAATACAAAGAAATTATCAATGAAGATGTAATTTAAACTTAGTTTGATGAAAAATTAGAAATTATGAACAAGTAATAATTATGTCGGATGTTGAAATTTCTTTTTTACTTATTTTTTAAATGGTAATCACTATTTGTCTTAGACTTATTGTTTTCCTTAGTTTTTCTAGTTTCTATCAATGTAAAGTTTTTTACTTTAACATTATTAAAACTGAAGTTGTAGTGAAAATTGTGCCTCAGATCAGTTTTTTTTTTAAAATTCAATATGATGCTTGGAGAATCAACCAGTACTTTTAAAGAACAAGACTTCACATTTTAAAATTCCAAATTAATTTTTTCTTATTAATCAAGTGATTATACTTTTATTTATTTATTTTTAAACAATCTTTTTCTATAGTTAATTATTTATTATCTTTTCTTCTGGAGTACTTTACTTTTTCTTTGAAAACAATGTGCTTTTATGATTTCCAACTTTTATGATTCCAGTAATTGCAATGTATATTGTGCAATTGTTTTTTTATAATTTCAATTACAAACAAACTTTTCTTATATAAATGTAACAGCTACAATACTGGAAAGATCAGGGAAAGCATTCTTGAGGGTTCTCTACTCCGTAAAATGCACAATATCAACTTAAAAATCCTTACAAAATTTTAATAGGTTCTATCTAGTATAAGACACATCTTATAGCAACATTTTTATTTTTCCACCAGTCATTTAAGACTGTTTTCTATAGCAATGTTTTTTTCATATAAAATTGTAATATTTTAAAATAATAACACATATTATCTTTACACTTATTTTTAACATTTTAAAGACACATATAAAATATATTCTATATACATGACTGTTAATATTTTGTTATACATAATAACGAAAATTATTCATATTAAAGCAATGTCTGTAAATTCAGACGTGAGAGTTACATTTGCCTCTCCTCCATTTAGGAATAAAATAGAGTCAATTTAGTTGTAAATATCGCTGTTTTATTTCTACATAAAAAAAGATAATTTCTTTCAATTTTACAGTGATGTCATCCTTGCCATCCTTTTTGGAAATGGACTTACAAGCTGGTATGAACATAACAAATAATATCCTTACAAATCCAGTAAATTTGTATTCATATAAAAAAAAACTTTAATTAATTGAATTAAAAATGATTTATTGGACCTGATTATCTGCTTGCAATGCTGAAATGAACAAAGAAATTTCTCCCCACTGACAGTGAGTGCATCAAGCAATATGAATACCAGAAAGTTATCTGAGCACAAGTATAATATCAACCAAACCATATAATGAAGAATGCAATAAAATAAAACCTTACTCTACCTTGGGAGTTAGAGGTTGACAAATACCAAAAGATGCCTGGCTTATTTTTGAGACATACATGCTGATAAATATAAGATTATGCCTGGCTCACTTTGGAGACTTAGAGGTTCACGAATATGCGACTATGCCTAGCTAACTTTGGAGAATTAGAGACTGATAAATATAAAAATATAATATGGTTGGGAACAGTGCTGAAATAAGAACTCTGAAATATCAATGAAACATGACAACCTCAAAACATTGAAGCAATCCATTCATCACCAGTACAGGAAGAAACATGATCAACCTTTGATAAAGTCATAAAATTAATTCTGGTTTCAAGCTATATAGTGTTTTCCTTTACATATTTAATCAACAATCAAAGAATAGAGTGATATTATTTAAATTCTAAACTCTGATTTTTTTAAAACTATATATTTATTGACATTGTTAGAATGTGGAGTATGATAATTGTATGTTAGCCTGATTTAAACAAGACCCAAGAATTCTGAAACTTCTATCATACATTTAGAGTATCAAGACAGTACTTGTATTTTTTTTTATTTAACAATCTTTCAATATTAAATGAAATGTCATTATTACACCTAGTTCATTTGCCAGGGCTTTCTTTTTATCAACATTTGTTTTAGCATTTGAACAGTGCAGTTCTTATTTTAAATCCATTCGGTTTTTTTTTTTTGACGCTCAGTAGGATTTACTTTTTTAATGTATGCTATAAAAATTGTTTGTTCATTCTCCTCTATCACATACCTATTTACAAGTTTAGAGTCAACTTAGAGGCCATACTTATTCATAGAAGGATTAAACTTTGTCTTTTAAAATATTTTTTTAATCAACATGCATGCTCTCACTCAGAATGACCTGTAATACCTTTTATTTATCATATAATAATTTTGATTCATTTTTAGAAAAAATGAATACACCCAGGTCTCATTTTATGCGGATTTATTTAATGCGATTTTGAAGTTATGCGGTTCATGTTTCTTCTTAATATCTTTGTATGCGATTTTCTTTTATACGATAAAAATTATTAGATCAGAAGTTGAGCTCCGATAATGCGCTATTACTTTAAATATTATAAATTTTGCGCACTCACACATCATATTTAAAGTAATAGTGCATTATTGGAGTTCAACTTCTCTCTAATAATTTCAATATTTTCATCGCTTTATAGTAGTACTATAATAGATTTTATGCAATAAAGAAGTTCATAATTCACTTAAAATCAGGATTTCTCTATTTTATATACACACATTAAATTTTACAAGATTATAGTGTAAATCTGTTCAAACGTTATAGATGTCTATATTATGCATGTAGTTTTTTTTTTTTTTTTGCATTTTAAATCACATTCTATTTTTGCTTTTTAAAAAGAGAATATGTAATCAATTAATCATTTAGGGGCAAGTTTATTTTTAAAAGGTGGGTTATAGCAATGGGCACAATTGAATTTGACAATTAAAATTTGATTTTTAATTATAATTAACAATTTAAAAATTACATAACATGATCTAAAATTAATGTGATGCAAAACAATGAAATTTGATTTTTAAACGGAATTGAAAATTAAAGACAAAAATAAGAATTTAATTTTTAATTGTTTTAATTAAATTTTGTCTGACAGTGGTGAATTGGTGTCTTTTTATTATCGTAAGTCTAAGTTCTTATTTTTATTTTAAACTTAGACGAAAAAAACACCCAAGAAAATGAATTTCTTTGGAAACAAACATTTCAATTTTAGATCGCTTAGCGCAATCGGAAGGATCAACAGCAATTGGAAAACATTTAGTTTAAGCGAGTCCACGATAAGAGCAATTAAAAAAATGAAGTTGGCGCTGGTTGTATTTTTTTTTGTGGCGAATCTGATATCTTATTAGTTTACAAACAAACTTACTTATCGTCAAATAGCGATAATAATTAAAATACTGTACATGTATGAAAAAGTGAAAAATATTATAAATTACTCATAAAAATATATTGTTTTGAATAAAATTAAATACACCTGGGTCTCTTTTTACGCAGACTTTTTTAACACGATTTTGAAGTTACGCAATTCGTGTTTCACCGGAAGTCGACCTCCGATAATGCGCTATTACTTTAAATAATAAATTTTGCGCACTTACGTTATATTGAAAGTAATAGCACATTATTGGAATTCTACTTTCATCTTAGTAATTTCAATATTTTGAGTGCTTTATAATAGTAAGATTTTATGCAATAATGAAATTAAAATCATGAGTTCCACATTTTATGTATACACACATTAAATTTTATAAGATTATAATGTAAATTTGTTCAAACATTGTGCGTGTTAATTTTTCATTTTAAATCACATTCTGTTTTTGCTTTTTTAAAAAGAACGTAATCAATTATTAATCATTTAATGTCCACAAGTTTATTTTTAAAAGGTCAGTAATAGCAGTGGGCACAATTAAAAATTAAAATCTGATTTTTAATTGTAATTAACAATTTAAAAATTACTTACACGCGACTTGAAATTAATGTGATGTAAAATGAAATTTGATTTTTAAATGGAATTGAAAATTAAAGACAAAAATAAGAATTTAATTTTTAATTGTTAGTTTTAATTAAATTTTTCCCAGCAGCGGTGAATAAATGTCTTTTTATTATCATAAGTCTAAGTTCGTAAACAATTAATAAAATCATCGTCGTCGTAAACAGAAAACCATTAACACAACATGAGAGTGAACTTGGCGCTAGTTGTATTTCCTCTTGTGAGAATAATTGCTGAGATATTCTTGACTTCGTTTAAGGAGAAGCCAAATACATCACATCACATCACATGAGAATCTGATTTTTTACTAGTTTGCAAACGAACGTGTTTTGGGGCAAATAGCGATAATAATTAAAACGTGTATAAAAAAATGTAAATTACTGTACTGTAAATTATGCATAAAAATATATTATTTTGAATAAAATTAAATATTATAGTTAAAAAAAGTTTGTCTTGTATCAATTTTTTTCAAATTTGAAATTTTTTATTAGTCATATTTTATTTCCTTATTTTTTTTTTTTTTTGCGCGAATTTTATAGTAATTTTACGTTGGTGCTTTGGTTTTACGCGAATTTTGAAAATTACAGTAACCTATCCCCCATTTTTCAAGGTAAGTTAAGTCTATTTTTGTGCGCGTTTTCTGAGGAACCTATCTACCGCATAAAACGAGACCCAGGTGTATTTCATTTTGTGCTTTCTAGCTCTACCTTTTACTTTCATCTTCACATAATGAGTTATTGAACTTAATTTTTTATTTGACCATTTACCTAGCTTAATTATTTGCATGAGCTCTGGATTTCTCTTTTCTTGTTCTCTAAATTTTTATCTAGGTGATTTTGTAGTACTTTTATTATATACCTTACCACATAAAATACTTTTATATTGACTCTATTAAAGTTATCTTCTTGATCATTCATTTTTTTTAATATTAAAATACTTTTATATTTGATTCTATTAAAGTGATCTTCTTGATCATTCATTTTTTTTAAATATTTAAATAACTTAATTTGTTTTTCATATCATACGTTTTTTTACTCCTACCTTTATTGAATGTGAACTCAGATGTATGGGCAACTTTAATGCAAATATCACATTCCCATAGATTCTGTGTTTAAACTATTTAGATTATCAATATACTGAACTTTTTTAACTAATGCAGTCGGGCATTTATCACTAGCTTTATCTGCTTTATCTACTACAACAATTTTTTTATTATTTTCTTTAATCTCATTTACCAGCTGGGCTTTATCATCTTTTGCTTCTATAAACAAATTTTTCATTTTTTCTCTCAGTTCTTTATTCTGCTTTTTCGTAGCATCTATTGTCTCTTTAATTTCTCTATTTCTTTTTCCAAAATTTCTATTCCATTCTGTATTTTGTTCTTCCATTAGTTTTTTTTTATTTCTGTGAACATGATTATGTTTATCAACTCATTATCATGAGTTTCAGTTTTATTTTTCTGGGCTTCCATTTTTGCTTTAGCTTAGTTAATTGTATATATAATTTATATGGAAAAAAAATTAGCTACTCTCTTTTCTATAATAATTTTTTTTAAATGTATATAAAAACTAATATTTCTTTTATTTATTTAATAACTAGAATGCTCATACTCTTTCTATCATGTAACCTATCTAAACCTGTAAGATACTTTAATTTCTATCACTATTTTTGTCTAAGACATTTGTAAGTTTATTGATTTATTTTTATTTATAACCAAATAAATGATTTTATGTCTCATCTGACCTATTTATATTTTCAATTTCAATGACTATTTTTTATTTTTATGAATTTTAATAATAATAAAAATATATTTTTTAAAATTCAACTGAGTTCAATCCCTGTTTGTTGTAATCAATAAAATCCTGGCACCATGCCCCAAATATACCAGTAAGTGCTTTTTTAACAATTGGTAATAATCCAGTTAACAATAAAATTTAAAAAAAAAAAAAAATTCAACAAATTAATTTTTGTCTAAGGGCATTTATGATAACTAAAGGACGACGATGTACATAGTGGAGTGACAATACAATTTATTTTTAATTGACATGTCAGTATCAAACACGAGCAATGATCAAACTGAATACAAATAAAAACAAGTTTTCATACACATTCAATTGTGTTTCCTGATCATTACCTTCCTCCAACTAATAATTTATTACATTAACAAAATAAATAATCAGCTTCATTTGGATGAAAAATGACAAACAATAAAATTATTAATAACAGCAATAACTTAAATTAAAGAATGATAATAGTAATAATGATAATAATAAAAAAATTTACAATTAAGAAATCATATGATGATCATATGTCAGAGGAAAAATTTTTTTGTAACCCACAATCTCTGAGGACTACTATAAAAAATTCAGTTGATTTACTTTAATGTCTTTGTGAGCTCACATATATATTTTGTATTCATAAATGTGGGAATATGGTCATTAATCATTAAATTTTAATGTCTGCTAGCAATATAAAATTTTAGCTTTTTGGGTTAATTCTGAGACAGTTTTCCTATGAGTGTTTCCATTGCAATTTACTTCTGTGCATTTAAAATAGATAGATTTGAAGGTTAATTTATAGAAATATATTTTTATGGGTAATCACTTTAAATAACTAGGTTTTTTTTTTCTCAGCAAGTAAATGTCAAATATTTCTTCAGCATTCAATAGTGATGAATAGATCGGCAGAATCAATGTTAAATTTTAAAGCATTTCTTTGTCTACAGCTCCATACTCAGCTGCAATACTGGAAATATCAGGGAAAGCATCCTGGAGGATTCTCTTCATAAAATGCATGATATAAACTTAAAATAAATTCTTACAAAAGTTTATTGACTTCTATCTAGTATAAGACATATTGACAAAGTGTGTTACAACTATTCTCATGGTTTCTTGGAAAGCAGATGATTTTTGGAAACTTCTTTTGGTTCCCGTAGCAATGTTTTTTTTTCCCCCAGTCATTTGTGAGTCTGTAGTAATGTTTTTTTTATTTCAAATCGTAATTAATTTAAACTGCGCTTTACGCAAAAAAGTATTATTAAATAGTTATCTGGCTAAGTGCTTTCAGAGAACTTACTCCATATTCATAGCCTACTTTAATTGAAGTTTAGCGGTGATTTAAGCAAAATTTATGCAAATTTTATTTCATAACAACCATTTTCTGGAGATTGCAAAGCAAAATTTGCATAAATTTTGCATAAATCATCGCTAAACTTCAATTAAAGTAGGCTATGACTATGGAGACTTATGTTCTCTGAAAGCACTTAGCCAGATAACTCTTTAATAATATTTTACAAGCTTCACTTTTTTGCGTAAAGCGCAATTTAAATTACTTACTACTCAAAGGTGAAGTAGAAAACTAGTATTTTATTTCAAATCGTAATATTATTTTTAAAACAATAACACATTTTCTCTTTACACTTTTAACATTTTAAAAACACATATAAAATTTATTCTATATATATATGATCTTTAGTATTTTGATACATATAATAAGAAAAATATTTGCAGTAAAGCAACACCTGTAAACTCAGATGTGAGGGTTACAGTATATATGCAATATATATTAGAAATAAATTGTTTAACTATAGTGTATGATTATTACAAAAATAAATATAGTCAATTATTTAATGGTAAACCATTTAATGTAAAATAAGGATCAAAATTTAGCATGCTTTCAGCTTGATATTTTATAAATTGATTGTTTAAGAAGTTTTTAAGTTGTTGAATTTTGTGAAATGGCAGTGTAATTTTTATTCTTTATTAATAAATTATCATTATAATTATTAGAGAATTGATACAATGTCTGCTGTGCTCACATATATATAATAAAATATCTATTATAGTGTAATTATTGTAATTAAAAATATTCAAGTATTACAGTGATAATATATTTTACAAATAACTATAATAAAATGCAAAGTGACTTACAATAATTTTCATAACCTTTTTCAACTGAAAAACTTAAATTTAACAGAAGAATTGTCATCATGTTATATTCAAAGATTTTTTAATTTTAACATTCACACATTGTCTAGCTTCTTGAATTTTTCTTTTATTGTTGTTTTTGGTTTCATGAAGAATCTTAGTATTTTCCAGATTTAAATTGAAAGTAAATTCATGTTTATATATATATTATTTATCACAAATAAATCATTTAAATATGTGAATGTATAGCTATATAATTTTAAAAATAAATAAATTATTATTTAAAAACTATGGATTTTTTTTTAATTATGTTTTTGTTAAAATGTGTGTGTATATTATGATTTCAAGATAACCTTAACAATAGTGAATTTGCAGATAAAGCATATAAGTTTAAAATATCTTATTTCATAATATTTTTTAATCCCAACTTAACTTAATTGTATTCTGAAGTTATTTGTTTTATGTGTTTTATTTGTTACTGGACTGTCTGTAAAAGTTATAACACAATGTTTGAGAATATATATTGTAACCATCAAAACTATACAGCTAACATGAAAATCACCCAAGAATAATCTTCATGCAGCTTCACATTCCAATGTCACATGATCAAAACATTTTCTTTTTTATCTTTGTTAGATGGAAGAGTCTCTTATCAAATTTTAATTACCATTATTGACTGCAATAAATGACAAGTACTATAGTAATGAGAAATTCAGATTTATTTATGTATTTATACAATCACAAAACAAATAATAACACAATTGATAGAAATCTTTGGGGAAACAACATCAGTCTATTGGTCTTTTACCTGCAATTGATTTTAGAATAACAACACTTAATAATCTATTGCTTTATTTATCTGCCCTAGCTAGTTTGATGAAAAATTAATATAATTAGATATTCATTACCTAGTTATGCACAGACAATGTACAGTCCTATGCATCTTAATAGTCCCTGAATAAATCCAGACTTGCTTTACAGACTAAGTAAGTACTAATATTTATTAATATAATCTAATTTGAAGACTTAATCTTCGCACAAGCTTTAGGATACACTAAAAATCATTTAATAAACTATACAATTAGAAGCTAACATAAATCCTTTTAGGCTGTAGTGTCTGGAAGACTAATACTAAGAGATTCAAATAAAGGGGGGGGGGGAATAACATAGCCAGATGCTCTTTAACATCTGTTTTAATGCTAGTCATATAAATATCACCAAATGTTCAGATAGAAATCACGCATCTACATGGCATTAGTGACTGAAATTTACAAACTAACTGGTAGAAATGGGCATCTTCCTAGTAAATAAAATAATAATAAGAAGTGTAAGTGACAAGAACAACATCTGCTTAGACTTATTTATGAACAATCAAAGAATATATAAAACATATGATATATGGTAAAAATGTGAGTCTACCGAATAAATACTGCTCAACTATAAGTAGTCAAGTGTGAGTGACAGGAAAATGCATCTGCTTCACACTCATTCCTGGACAATATAAAATTATATATATACAAAACAGCCTAAAGTAATAGTACATTATTAGCTCAAGAAGATTTAATATACACAAATATCCTTTCCAATGCCTGCCTATCCCAGACCTGAGAAGGTATTTTACTTAAAAACTATGAACTTTTCTAACTCTGAAAAGCAGTATTTTTAAATTCATATGCAGTCTTTATTCCACGGAGGCCATTAATCTGCATTATTCTTATTAGTGATTAAATTGTTATTTTAACTCTTAATACATTGCAGGATAGTGGAAATGATTAAAATAATTAATAAATTAATGTTAAAGAAACTAAGAAAATGGCAACTATTTGCAATAATTGGATAGTTGTTTTGTTATGAATCTTTCTTTTATTGTTACACAGTTTGAACTGTGGCACATCTAATAAATTAAGCAAGCTATCACCATTCTGATTTCTAAACATATAAATGATTTTATGTAAAATAAATCATAACAAAATTTCAGTGGAAATGAAATGTATAGATGTAGATTAAATATCTAATGTCAGCGAAATAAAGTTATAATAATATATAATCATAGTTCACACAAATTAACTTTTCATTATTAATAGTTCATGTTTTAAATTCATGTACTAATGAGCTTTTTGCAGAACAGTAGGTATAACATGGCTATGGCTGGCTTTCTGTGAAGCTTCTATTAGATTGCTCTTGATGAAGGCAATGGTCTTCATTAATATATGTTTCTATTTTATTCAATTGGCAGCATCTGACAGTATTTATAGATCTTCATAGATCCATCCATTGGTTGTAGATTAGTCCTTAACTTTGTTGTGGTCTGTGGCTTACTGACCAAGTACAGACTTTACAAAAATTAGCTTTGAAAAGATTATAACAAAATAAAAGATAATGTTTTGACTAAACAACATACGATATTTATCGCCATCTGTTTATCTAGAATTTAATTACTTGATTGCAAAAGAAAAAAAAAGTAATATCACTTTCACCCACCTAATTATGAAATAACTTTACATTTGTTAATTAATAAAATATTTTGTTTTAAATTACTTTAAATCAATTTAGAATTTATGAGGCTGTATACATTTTCTCCATGCTTATATACATTCTGCTTAGTAAACATGTTGTAAAATCTTTACTTTAAAGTTTCCTAGGGAATTTTTAAATTATATACATGAAAGCACACATATATCGATTCAGTATACTTATTTAATAGTAAATAAAAATGTCTATATTTGATGAAATTATTGTCATACAACATATGGATAAATATATCCCTAATTATTTACATTCCAGAAAATTTACATGTGAGAAACATGCACTGGACTTAATAAAATTAATACCTGCTCAAATATTCAGACTTAATGCAGAAACCGGATTAATATATAAACTGCCGATAATCTAATAAAATTATGTGTGTGTAAAAAAAAAAAATGTTACTAAAAATTATAATGTTTGCTAAGAGTGGGTGTAAAGAATTATTAATCACACTACTGATAAATTAGAGATCTTATTTTCTGAGACTATTAATTGCTTTAATTTTTATCTAATTTTATATATATATATTAGTTTGTTACAAGTGAGTAAACTCTTGTTTAAGTTTTATATTAAATGTTTTTTTTGTTATAAATGTGTCAATACTATCCTGCTGGAATTATAAATAATACTAGTAAAAATACAACAGTAACAGATTTGGATTAAAATTTATAAAGCAAGTTTGAACACTGAAGTATTAGAATAAATGATAAATAGTGGATGAAAATCAAGAGCAAGCTCTCACAATATTGATGTTATTACTTCAGTCATCATTGTATTTTATTGTTTAATTACCCCATCTATTTTTTGCCAAAGAATTTCCTACTGTACATAGATAAATAATAATTTGAATACACTTTTTTGAAAAATGTGTGGGTGCAAGTAAAACATATTGAGTTTTTTTTTTCAAGATTTAACATATTTGTGTTTTATATTTTTAAAATCAAGCCTTAAAAAAAAATCTTCAAATTTTAATTATTATTGTGAGATGTTAGATATATAGTAGATTATTATTAGCTTTGATTGAAAGCAACCTTTTTTCTTTTTTTTTTTCAGATCTTGTGAGTATACTGCTGTCTGCAGCAAATGAATCTTTATCACCGGCTTATGGAACCAAAGTACTCAAGTTTTTTAATAAACTTTTTCAATCTGGTAATTTTTTAAATATTATTTTCATTATTTTTTTTTCTTATAACAATGGAATCCTCTTTTTGTTTATACTAAAGGTTTTAAAGTTAAAGGATTTTGTAGTATATGTGTTTGGGTGAGTGACGATGTGTTTTAATAGTTTGGAATTATTCCTGTAAATGCATTCCTATATCAGCAGAAATTTATTTTTGTGATGCTTTTATCACAGATATAAGAAACGTTAAATTAATATCACTTATTGACATCTTGTTTATAACTATTTATAGTGTAAAATTTTTAAGACTAGAGATTATATTTTAATTATGACAGAAATGAAGTGTCTTCATTATGATTGATATTATAAATAGAATGAAATGAATGTTTTTTAAATATATATTTACATATGTACAAGTAGTTTAAAACAAAGTTATGAATCAAATAAGATCAAATGCTAAAAGTTGTGTGAAAAATAATAATAAAACAGTTATACAAAACAAAAAAAATCACAAAATGAATATTTATTTTTTCATTCTTTTTTTTTTTTAAAAAAAAAAACAAATTGATTTTTTATCTGTAATTGTGCTATTAATAATTTGAAAGCATACTTAAGAAATTGATTATTTCTTTGTGGTAAAACTTGCCAATAGCAACTTTACTTTCAAATCAAAGAATAAAAAATACACTGAGACTACTGATTTTTTAGTATTTAGTTCCAAGGCTCCTCATAGTTAATAATGGACGCTTTGTATATAATACAATACATATATATATATCCACAATACATTTTAATTTAACAGAAAAATAATAAAAATATAAAATATCTTACATTAGACAATGAAGGCAATGAATCTTAGACAAAAACTGCCACAACCATTTCCCACTCTTTAATCAGTAAGAAAAAAGATAAAAAAAAGAAACATGAAAACTTGGATATTATACCACTTTTATATAATCAGTGTAGTTAATATTAATTCTGATTTTTAAATGCTTGTAATTTCTATAATATTAAAATTATATATGTGATATATACATATATACAGGGCCAATCAGAGGGACAGGAGGGGGAGCTGCCCTGGGCCTCGCAATATTAGGGACCTCAACTTGGCAACTCAATATGTTAAACAAAAATATAGGAGAAGGCAAAACGATATCACGGCTCGTAGAATGGCCTTAATTTTACAATTAAATTTCCCAAAAAAATATTTGAGAAAAACTTTTCCAAGCACATATATCACGAGTCCAAAACATAAGTCAGTTTAGGGATGAGGTGCCAATTTGATGACTGTGACGAAAGCGCTCAGCAACTGGCAGAACTAATAGTCTCAGTCCCCTGTCAGTTTTCTGCCAACAGTGTTTTATGATACTAACAGTGCTAAAATGAATCTACTCTATCCAAGTGCTTCTTGCTCATTTCTGCAACTTGTAACTAACTGCTCCTGGAGTCCTGTTTTTGGCCCCGTCAGTAAAAACTCGTTTTTTTTTTTTCTCTTGTTCTTATTTTAAATTTTGAAGGACCTCTAAAATATTAGTTACCCCAGGCCTAACATTTTCTTTAAAAGGCCCTGCATATATGTCAATATTTTTTTTTAAATAATTGGTCTCATGAAAATTAGTTATGATAATATAATAAAAATTTCATATTTTTAACTAATTTATAATGTTTTTATTATATATATATGTTTTTTGAGCCTTACTTAAGTGAGTCTTTTGACATTATGGTACTTTCATTTTATTACATTTTTAAATTTAACTATAAATGTAGCATTTTGATGACATTACAGAAAATTCACTGTGATATCTGTATATTATAAACTATGATGATAAGGTTGACAATAGCCATGATATATGTAAATCACTTGCAAATTTGATACTGTTTTTTATTTCATGAACTTGATTAAAAAAATGTATGTTTTAAAAGTATTGTTATATATGTGTGCTAAACCAAGTTGAATAAGATTGTCACTGATGTATGTGTCATTTTTACTTTAGATTTTATTTCAAATGACAATCTTTTTATTTATTCCTATTCTAGACAATAACTCAGAATTTAACAATAATAGTAGTTAATAAAAATGTTTTAAAAATTTCTGTGCATAATTTTTGCTGGATGGATTTTCACTAAGAAAGTGGGGATTTAAAAATTTTTTGTCAACGACCTTGTTAAATAAGATTCTTGTAATGATAATATTTGACTTTATTTTAATTTTTATTGTGGTGATTTTTCTTTATATATATATATATCAATTTAAAAAACTTTTAATATAATACTTAATAAAAAATTAATCTCTCTTGATGTTCAACAAAAGTTTTGATATTGATATCTGTATCAATGATAATATTTTATGTAAAAAAAAATTTTAAAAAAATATTATTTTTGAAAGAAAAAAAAATGTCTGTAAAGTTATTTTATGATTTCTAGTTTTTTGTTGTTAGTAATCCTGTTTGTATTATATTAGGGATATGTATATATTTTCTCAAGCTTTAGAAAAAAAACATTTATATAAAAGATTATTTTTGCCACTTATTGTAATTTCTTACTCTGAATGAACTTATCAGCTGATAGCCTTTTTTTTTTATATTATTTTAAAAATATATTTATTGACATAATAAAATTGTACAGATAAATAATAAATGCACTTTGTTAATGTTGACTCATCCATTGCTGGCATTGGTCTGGTAGATGTATGCCAGAGCCATTCTCTGCACTAGCAGGTTGATAAATGAGTACATACACTCCATTTTGTTGGTATTGACCACCCCTTTTGAGGTTGGCCCAGTAATGCTAACTTATCAGCTGGGATACATGTAGTGTGAAATCAATGCCTCTCTAGTAGAATCTGGCATGTTGCATCATAGACTACTTCATTTACGATGCACTACCATGTGGATATACCAGGTTCAATATTCATGTAGAGTCTGTGGGCCATACTAGTAGGCTCCATGTATTAATAAATAAAAATCTAGAGGATAATATTTTATCCTTGTTTTGAAGAGCTCTGAGCTTATCGCAAAATATAGCATTGAGGTCCGGTGTTGGTTGTGTGAACTTTGTCCTGCATCTTGTGTACCAAAAAGCGTATGTCAGGAAGATAGATAACCTGATAACTGTAAAGTCTCCAGAGAAGTGACAACCCCTGATGTCTAGGATTTTTTCCACTGCTATAATGCAGTGTTGAGAGATGACACTTCTAATACTGTTATAGCCTGGACATATATTTAACAGATGATTAAAGGTCTCCTCTCCTCTAGAGCAGGCATGATAAATTGGGTCTATTTTATTTAGAAACCGTTTGTAGTGTAAGAATGTATTAGTTGGCATGGAGCCCATATTCATCTTGATCAGATAATCCAAAAGTTTGGGCTCCAGTAGTAGATATTTAAATATTGTGGTGATTTTATGATTGCTGCACCCTAGGTGAGTATAAATAGCTGTATTTTTTTTTTATATTGACTTTTCAAACAAGAACAAACACAAAAATGTAGTTCTATAAATAGTATTGTTTAAGGGTTAGATATTTGAACAGGCTGAAAAGAGACTGGTTATTCAGATGCGCGTGTGAATTGGCAGTCATGTTGAAAGAGTAATCGAAAGGACTATCAAAATAACTATACAATTATAATGGCAAATTAAATGCTATATAGATTACAGAAGTATTGTAGAATGTGGGTTAAAAATAAGAAATGAGAGTCATTAATGATCAATAGGTTTTTGTGGAGAATACAATAATAATGAAAAATATTGTTTAATAACCAGGAGAGCAAAATTTTCTATATGAAACTCACCAGATGATTGAAAACTTTTGAAGAGATCCAGGTCTATATAGTTTGGTTAACAATTATTAGTGATTGATTTTTTTTTAGAGAAATTTTCAAATGAGATGATCATAAGATCTAGCAAATCATTTTCAGAAATAATTAGTAAAAATGCATTAATATTTTTTTTTTTTGTTATCAGTATTTTGATTAATCATAATCTAGGAAAATTGACAATATATATATGTATATTTGTTACAATTAATTTTATAGCTGAAAAAAACCCTACTGATAAAAGTTTGGAGAGCCTTTGTGCTTCTTTGACTAAGCTATCAAAGAATGATCCATCAGTCCTGCAAAGCTGGTTAAACAAAATGATATCTGGGACAGCACAAAGTATTGATGATGGTGGTAATATTCAAGAGAATCGTCAACTCTTGCAGAGTTTAACATCATACATTGTCAAGGAGAATAGGTATATTGAATTGCTTCAAATAAATTTATAAATTTTTTTTATCAACTGATTTGTATTTTAGATTAAGTATTTGGAAAGATTTTGTCATTAAATGATTATGATGATTGCATTTATATACAATATTATAATGTTTTTTTTATGTATTTTGAAAGATAATAATTTTTTAAATATATATATTTATTAAAAATTTAACTATTATGACATATATTTCTATTTAAAGCTAAAATAACAATTTATATAATTTGTATATACATACAACACTAAAAAATGCTTTGCTATGAATCAATAAATGATTTTTATATTTAAAAAAAGAGAGGAAAATAAATTTGCTGCTTTTTTATAAAAGATTGTAATTTGAACTAAAGATTATAAGATAATGAAAATTGATAACGACAGATAATTTTTTTTTTTTTCATGTGTCATAGCATCGGCCGGGAAGTGAACCCGCTAACTCGGGACAACTGCTTATACTGCATGTCAACTCAAAATGCAGCTACCACATATCATTCCTGGACAATTTCTCCAAGTTCTCTCATTTGTTCTGCTCTTCAAAAATTTGTAGTGATTTTTTTTTGTAAAATCATTTGCAAATATTTTTCTTCTTCTTTCATAGGTGTTAGAAATGTATCATTGTGACTATGTATTCAATTCAGTTCCTTAAACTTTTTAATACTTCACTATTTTTAACCTTATATTTTGAAATTACATTATTTGCTTCTGTTTAATCTTTTTAAAAAACTTTTTTACAAATTATCTAAATGTCTGTTTTATATAAAATAACACTTGTTTTGTCTTTTAATTTTATTTTAACTTTAAGGTGGCTCAGAGTTGACTTGGATGTTTATTAAAAGCTTGTTTAGGCATTAGTTTCAATTTTGAATTTTTTTTATTATTGCTTCCAACATCAGTTAAAGTAATTTCCAAATATTTAAAATATTATTTATCTTTTTATTCAATTATTATTTTTAATTTGTTTATTGCTTTAATTACTGCATTTATTCTCATTCAAATTTTATAAATTCAATCTACCATTCTGTTAGGTTCTTTCTTTCTTACTATCTATAAGCATTCCCATCTCATCATCAAATCTAATACAATAATCCAATCATGGGTTACCAGTAACCCCGGAGCCATATGAGCCCTTTATTACTTTTCCATGTGGCTCTTTACTTTTATTATTATTGTAGACATTTTATGATTATTGTATTTTTATATTGGACTATTTCCATCATCTAATATGAGTATTGAATGTCTTTACAAAAATTTAACTTTATTTAAATATTCCAAATACATTCAACTGTTAATAGCACATCAAACAGTTTGGAATATTTTAAGTTAACTTATTCTAAATACATTCAGTGTGCATATTAGATAATGGAAATAGTCCAATATAAAAATACAACTAAAACACCATCATCACAAAACTTCAGGAAAACATTTTATGATCAGTCCACTAGAGGGAGCCAAGGACTCCAGTTAACACTGTTTTTGTTTCCTTGTTTTGTTCCTTTTTTCCTAGTTTAGTGAATTAAATTTTTCTAAAACTATCCCTATTAAAAAGGGGAGTTTCTTAGCTTTCTTTTCATATACAAGCTATATCAACAATGTAATCACAAGTAAGAATAATTTCAACATTTATAAAAACGCTATGTATATATATGGCAGCCACTGAAATTACAAAACATTTCTACAGAGATTTTACCTTTTAATGAAAATTTTCATTTCACTTAATTTTGTTGAATGAATGAGAGGGTCCGGTTGTTTGGGGACCTCCAGGGGCCTAAATCCTAGTTTTTTTTAGGGAGGGCTGGGATGAGGGCGCTGCGGTGATTGTTACCAACGTTGGTTTTTTTCTCATTCATAAGATAGAAAAAATAACATTTATGGCAATTCTTTAACGTTATTGTCATGAATGATTTTATCCATCTATTATTGCAAAAATAAGTTGCAGTTTGGCCTCATGATTCTAGTTGCAAGTGATTCACCTTATTTAATTTTATTACTTCCAATGTTGTTATTGATAGGGCTTGTCTTTTGCTGTTCATGTGATTTTCATGATGGATGAGAATGGTTTTAAGCAGAGACATTTTGAAGCTTGGATTTTTTTTTTTTGTTTTCCATAGTTTTTCCATAATTTTTCCAAAGTATTCAGAATTGCTCTCTTGTGAAGATATTCAAGGCCATTTGGAAGAACTGAACAGTATAGTGATTTAGTTGGTATTTTATGTTATTTCCAAGTGTTTTCCTATTTCTCAACTTATCTACTGCAAATTGGAATTCCCAATATTGTGCTCTTAAAACACTATTTATATTTGATTTCTAGACTTTACAAATAATTCCTAATTGTACCTTTTAATTAAAATTTTTATTACAATCAAATTTGCTGATTGAATGAGAGAGTCTGATTGTTGGGGGGAGGGGGCCAGAGACCTAAATTCTGGTTCTTTTGAGGGGGAGGGCTAAGATGAAAGTGCTGTGGGTACTATTGCCAATATTGGATTTTCTCATTCACAAGAAGGAAAAAAATGCTATTCATAGTGGTTTTAGCGTTATTGTTATAAACGATTTTATCCAAGTATTATTGCTAAGTAAACGCAGTTTGGCCTAATGATTTTAATTGCAAGTGATTCACCCTATTTAAATTTATTATTTCCAATGTTGTTATCTCCAAGTGTTTTTCTATTCTCAACTTATCCATCGTAAATTGGATTTCTTAATATTGTACTCCTAAAATGCTACTCATATTTAAACTCTAGCCTTTACAAATAATTTCTAATTGTAACATTCATTTGTCTTTAATGGTTAATACACACCCTTTCCACATCCCTTTTCCTTTTCATATGTATCCTTCCTCTTTCACCACGTTACTCCTGAATTTTATTTTTACCATTCTTTGTAAACCTTTTATTTAACTGTATTTGTACCTTCTTTTTTTTTGATGAATAAACTTTCATCACTGAGAAAGAAAAAAACATTTATGATTATATCAGTATAATTTTTATTTTTGATTATTCTCATTTTTTATGTAAAAAAACTTCTCAGTAATGAAAGATGAATTTTTCCTTGACCTGAAGAATAATAAATGAATTGATTATAGGTCTTGATTTTTCATATATATAGTTAATCATTTTAAATTATTTTAATTTAAAATTGCAAAAAGGAAATTCAGTTTATTCATGTCAAAGCTTTTGAAATGAAACTTAAAGTTTGGGAAAATCAATTCAAAACTTGAGATGCATTCCACCTCATTCTCATATTAGCCAATTAATAAAATTTATAAGTACAGGAATTTTTGATATATAAAAGTTATATGAATTTTCTTTAAAATTAATTTTGTATTAAATAACCTATTTATGTGTGTGTGCCTACTGTCTTCAACAAATATTGTGACACAGCCTTTACTAAATGGGAATATTATAACATCTGTCTGCAACTACTTCCCCCAGATTATTTGCCTACATTAAAATTCACTAAATGAAGCCCCCTACAGCTTATGATTGATTTCTGCAAACCCTCAAAAATAATAGAGCAATGGCTAATCAATTTATTTGGCTTTGACAAATATACTGTGAAATCTTCATTTGAATGTGTGACTGAATTAAAAAGCCCCTTCATGAACAAGACTCTGCCTAGCATTTTTGGTCGCAATAGAACTTTATGGGTCTGTTCCGCGTACAATGTTCATTCAGATTATCAAGCAAGCATTGGAACAAGTTGAGTAGAATGTGCAATAAATAGTTTATCATCGACTGCCTAACCTTGATACATAATGACATCATGGCTTCTTTCAACAACAGATATTATAAGATGGAAGAGGGGTGACCTATGGGTCTGCCCATAAGTGATCTTATTTCTAGTATTTTTCTCATCAAGTTCAAAGAAATGATCTTATCTAAATATCTTACTTGAACCCTGCTTTGCTATACCTGTGATATATTGATGACCTTTTCATTAGTGCTTCAGATTCTCTCATCACTCAAATCCAATAGGATTTCACATTACTTCATTCTTGAAATGGACTTGAGAAAATGAAAAATCAACTATAACATCAAATTTCTTGATTTGTATATTCAATGAGACATGGGTTCATTCAACTACTAAATGATCATCAAACTTCTTTACATATGCAGTTTATAAACAAGGCAAAACTCTCCATACAGTAGTGCCAACCACAGTAATCAATGGATGCCAGAATGCTTGTACATAAAATCCCTACCTAATGCCTACTCATCTAATATTCCCAGACTAGTTTCTGGCTTGTGGCCTTCGTCAGATCCAAAGCTCCTCACTGATGAAGGCCACAAGCCAAAAACTAGTCTGGGGATATTGGATGAGTAGGCATTAGATATGGATTTTATGCACAAGCCTTTTGGCATCCATTGATTAATCTGGTTGGCACAGGGTGGCACTACTGTATGGAGAGTTTTGCCTTGTTTATAAACAATTATGTGCTAGTATAAGCGATAGTGATCATATGATGCTTAATGGTTTACATATGCAGTTCATACACTTGAAATATGTTGCACCATCAGCGCACAAACTTGCAAGACTTGAGACATTCTTATTCAGAAACTTTTATCTTTGTAAATACGAGTCCATCTGTAAAAACAATTTTGACACACACATATCTGTGCTGTGCAATATTGGATTTAAATTTTCATCTTTCATTCAAATTGTTAAGAACTTTTATTAAAAAAGGCGACACCTGTTTCCAACAATCAATGATAAACAGTGGCTGTCTCTTCCCTACATACATCAAAGTCACTCATTTGATTCATAAAATTATCATTTTCACCCATTGAATTGGACTCCGCACTCCTCCCCCAATCAATTATTCGAAAGATAGACTAGCACCAGATCTTTATTCTCAAGTTGTATACAAAATTAAGTGCCAGGATTCTTTGTGCCCATCTTTTTACTAGGCTGAATCTTGGGCTAACCTGTTCACCCAATTGACTCAGCATAAATACATGTATAACCAGGTAAAAACATATTTGGACACTAAATCCAGTTTTTTCAGGCATTTCACTAAATTCAGCCATCAATTTGAGCCCACATGTTTCAGCAATGAAATGCAATGATGCCAAGCAAAAAGTCAGAAAGGCTTGACATATTTCCAAGGATAATTATGCCATGAGTATGAAAGAATCCTATGTTCCCCTTTCAAAGTGTCTTGTTCTAACAAATTATTACGTTATGCAAACATATGGTAATTTTTTAGTCTTTAAACAGGGTCTTATTCCCTCACCTCTGTTACAAGCATTATTATGTTTATGATGATTATCAGTCAAAAGCAAGTTAAGCTTTGTTCTTAAAACCGTTTTTGCATTGGTGTACACCTGGGTCTCATTTTATGTGGATTATTGTAATGCGATTTTGAAGTTATGTGATTCATGTTTCTGCTTAATATCTTTCATATTTCACTATATTTATTAGATCTCAAGAAATTTAAATTATTAATAACTTATTTTGACTTGAAATACTTTTTTTTTCCAAAAATATAACGTTATATTAGCAGCTAACGTGAATGTAGCCTGAAGCTGTATTTAGAATATTAGCTTCTATGTAAATAACCTACTTATACTAATGAGTAAATAATAATAATAGATTTATATTTATATATAAAAATATCGCAATAAATATTCAAAAATTTTAAACTTTTAAAATGTATTTTGTTAATTATAACAGAAATAAATAATTTCTTAGATTTTTAAAATAAATAATAACGAAGATTTTATTGATTTTATAAACTGAAAATAATCTTTCTAATGATAATCTATAATCTTTTTGTTTTGATTACGTTCTCATTTTTTTAATATAGAAACAAAAAACTATTAACACAGCTCAAGACTGAAAGTGGCGCTAGTTGTATGTCGCATGACAAATCTGATTTCTAAACATTTCACAAACGAATGCATATTGTCAAATATCCAAATAACCGCTAATGATTAAAATATGTATGAAAAAATGTAAAACTAAATACTGTAGTTAATAAAAAAGTAAAAAAAGTTTGTCTTGTATTATTTTTTTTCAAATATTTGAAACATTTTATTAGTCATACTTTATTTCCTTATTTTTTTAATGTGAATTTTAAAGTAATTTTTCCTTCTTGCTTTGTTTTTATGTGATTTCTGAAAATTACAACCCTATCCCCATTTTTCAAGGTAAGTTAAGTCTATTTTTGTGTGATTTCTTTTGTGCGCGTTTTCTGAGGAACCTATCTATCGCATAAAACGAGAGCCATGTGTATATATTACATTGGCAGAGATAAAGCATTCGTAAATTTTATTCATTAAAAAGTATTTGTAAAATATTTCTTTTAATATTGTCAAATTATGATATCAAATATCTTGTGCAGCCCACTATTTCTGTAATAACCCCTTTCTACAATAGGACGTTTTTTTCTTATCATTTAACAATTTATTTTTATTGCCAAATTTTAGTGAATAGACTTTTTCTCTAAAGAAATGATAACTGTTGTGAGGAAATATAATGACCATTCTTCTGATACATGTATATTTACAAATTTCTATCAATTCTTTTTAGCTTTTTCTCCTATAGCTTTCAAGTGATATTTCATGAGTTTTTATCTCAGCTGTAGCTTTTACAATTTCTTCCATTATTTCAAACTTGTGTTTTAATTAGAGCATTATAAGATTTTTTTTTTTTTTTTTTAATACAGTATATATATATATTTTTTTTATCTTTTTATATCATAGCTTATAAAAATATAGTTGTTTAAAAAAATGTGCACACAAATATAAAGGGTTTATTTAAAAATTATATTTATTACTTAAATTATATTAATATTACATAATTATAATTGTATACTTAATATAAAAAATATTTTCAAAGTCGATAAAAAATGTTTAATTATAATTCAATATTATTATATATGTTTATTTTAATATATCTCTTGTGTAATAGTATCATTATTTTATTTTTTTTTAAATCTAGTCATGTTGGAGAAGAAGTAGCTAACGCAATATTGAAGGCATTGATTCCTATGGGTCAACAATTGCTGTCCCCTACATCAGAAGGAATTGGCTTTGCTGAGCTGATGGTTGTAATGGCAACTTTAGCAGGAGCAGGTTCGGGCTCTGGACATCTTGCTTTTTTTAAAGCTGTTTCCGGGTGGCTGGAACTTTGGTAAATTATTTTTAAATTTAATAATCATATATTATTCATTCATGTAAATAAGATTTACTGATTTTTATTTTTAGCAAAAATTATCTTGTACAAAAAGATGTGATTGAGAAATTAGAAGAAAATGTTACTACTGGAAAAGTAAGTCATTTATTTAAAAAGTCCAAGTACACTATTAGTAAATTATAATTTAAAAAAAAAATTAAATATTATATTAAATTCAGTGTGAAATTACTTATTAACTTATTAAATATTTCTATTAAAAGTTTTTATATTATTTTATGATACTTAAAGAAAATTCTTTATTTTCACTGAAATATTTAAACTATATTTTTTAAATATATATATAATATAATGTGATTAATCTAAATATTAATGGTTATAATATTAGTATTTTTGTTGATTTGGTTTAAAAGTTTATCATCAAATATTATTTAATGATTACTTCAAATTTGAAGATGCTTATGCTAAATAAAATAGGAACTTCAATATATTCCAAGTAAATATTATATAAATGGGATGTCTTATCTGGATATGTTGCCAGAATGATTACTTGATGCTGTGGTAATGGATGATGAGGTTGGTTTTATCTTTCAAAGATAGTATCCCACTACATTTCATCAGAAAACATGCTGGGATTTCTTCATCTCTTTCCCTCTTGTTACCACAGGGTTTACAATGGTATAAAGAATCACTATAAACAAGCATAAACTACTGTGTAGCTATATCTAGGATTTTATGATTTTATACCTTTTCTTTGCATTGTCATTGGTTTAAAGATGTGGATCACATAGCTGATGCCTTTATTGAGAGAACCAAAAATGAAAGAATATGGCAGAAACAACATTACTGTATTAATATTGCAGGGTTTTATATAGTAGAAATATTGAAAATTTATAAAAAATTAATATATCTTTTTTCTGTGTATAATTTTCATAATTTTTTTTCACAATATTGCAATTAGATCATAATTGTCATTATATATTCTCTCACAATTATTTGCTCATCATCTATTTTTAAAAAATCGACTAGATACCAACCATATATATATAAAACAAAAATAGCCTTCCCATAAATCATTTCAAAAAATATAAACAGCAATTTTTATTAGATTGATAACCTCAGATTCAAGAAGATTTATTATCAGAGTTTCTTTCACTCTTCTTTTTAATTCATTTTTCAAATAATATTTTATGATCTGTATTAGTCTATGATTGTCAAAGCTAAGTTATGATGCCTATTTTTAATTTTATTCTTATGAATTTTTAATTCTTTTATTAAGACTTAATTTATTTTGACATATATAAAGTTTTCAACAACTGCAAAGAATCTTATAAATTATACCAGGAATACTTTTAGTTTTGAACTATTTAATAGTGAATTTAAAATGAGGCCTTTCTTCCAAGCAACTTTTATATCACCCAATAAAAGACTATTATAAATCAGTCTATAAATTGATGACTTAAATTCTAAAGAAATCAACTCTTGATTTTCACTAGCAATATTAATAAAAATGTAATTATTAATCATAAAATATTTAACAATGCAGAGATTATCTTTTATGAAAAAAAGTGATTTTAAAAGAAGAGTCAAAGAAGCTCTAATGATAAATTTTCTTAAACCTGAGGCTGATTTTTGAAGGGATTTATGAGAACTATTTCTGTTTATATACATATGTGGTTGGTATGTAATTGGGTTTTTTTTTTTCACTTTAAGTAATGGTTATGAGAGAATTTTAGTATAACTGTTTTTTAGCTTGTATGTTAATGTTATATGATTTTCTGTTTTATATATATAATGAAAGATTTTCAATCATCTATTACAGTTAATTATTGAAAAGTTAACAATCACATGGGATCACTCAATTCATTTCTGTTCAATTGTAAAATTGAAAATTATTTTGAGTACTTGTAATCATTTTAACTTTTCAGTAGTTAGTTGTAGTAGTAATTTAGTATTAAAATCAAAAATATTTATTAATGCAATTTTTATTTTGATCATAGATGGTACTTTGCTGCATACTAACTAAGTATTTTATAATTTATAATGAAAAGTAATTTCATGTAGATTTATTTATTGCTAATTCACCAAGCATGACATAATTTAACATTATATGAAATGGACATGAAACTACGGGTTTTTTCTTTGAAACTATCCTTCATATGTTTCCTCTATTTAATTACAATGTTATATATATATATTGTAACCTGATAGAATGAGAGATAGAGAAAGAGAGAAAAGAAAAGAAGGAAAAGAATGCTAATAATGAAATGAAGGTAGGTGTAAGAAAGAAAGAGAGGAAAAGAAAGAGAGATAGAATAAGAGAAAATGCTAATTGTAACCTACTAGAATAAGAGGGGGGTGTGAGAAAGAAAAGAAAAGAGAGACAGAGATAATGCTAATAGAGAAATGAGAGAGGGGAAAGAGAAAGAGATAAGAATTAATAATGAAATGGAGGTAATGATAATGAGAAAAATAAATGATGGAAAAGAAAAGAATTGAGAGGGAAAAGAAATGGGGAAAAGTAAGAGAAATGATATATATAATGGAGAGAGAGAAGAAATGAGATGATGGGAAAGATATGAAATAGAGAGATGTAAGAAGAAGATGAAATAAAGGAGAGAGAAATGAAATGAGATGATGGAAAGGATATTCTTATCGAATATGAGGAAGAGGTATAAGAAGAAACCCTTAATGAATGTT
>JAQFVV010013474.1:65000-115604 GCA_028023455.1 Epiperipatus broadwayi | reverse complement strand
TGACGTATTAATCTACTAATATTTTTGAATAATAGAAATCTCAAAAACCGGATTTCAAAAAATTATAAAAGACCTAGAAAGATACCACATGTGAGATAGATGAATGAAACAAGGAAATATACTGGGGTGATGTAGGGAACAGGAAGCTAGAGATTAGAGTAGCTGGATTGAATTTTCTTTTAAATTGAAAAATACTTACCGAATTCAAATCATATAATGCAGTAAATCTATGAATTGGAAAAACATTATTATGTTATTTACAGAATTTTATGTTGGCAGGAAAGGAAAGTGAAGATAATCTAAAAAAGGTGTAGAAACATATCGTGTTTCATAAATTGTGATTTCGACACCAATACTAATGACTTAGGAATTTTTGTGACAAATAGTAAAACTATGTCACTATCTAACACATGCATTGATTTATGGATAGTATTGAGGCAGCTTGGAGTGGAAATCAATTATCTTTTATTGATCCACACTGTATATACCCAAAATTCAAACTTTAGATTCAAAATGCTTGCTTATTTATGTACATATATTGTAATAATTATAATTATTGTTCAAATAAATTGTTATCTTAAATCTTGATAGTTTTTTTTATTGTTAATATCCTACTATATAAAAGAGAGAAGCTTCTGTGTATTTGAAAATAAAAAAATGCGAATTGGTAAAATAATTTTAAATTGATATTACAGAATATTAAAAAAAATTCATGTTAATTAAATGTAAAGACACATGATAATGCAACATAAACAAAGATTATTGTTCAATTGATTTTAAATCCAGGGATGAAGACCAAAGTAGAATACAAATGTGAAGAATACAAATTGTAGGATTTGTAACACATGAAAGCAAGTGTTTTTTTATCTGTACTTGAACTCTGGTGAACCATGCTGACTTCTCAGTTCTGATGGTTGCAATATATTACTCAAATCTCCTTTATAGCATAAGTTTATATTTATCCTTTTAGTAGGTACATAAACAAATTTATTAATTTTTCTGGGACAGAAGATCTTAGATTTCTTTCAACTTTAGATATGAATTTTAAATTTATTATAGATCAAATATATTTATGAATCTTTACAGATTTGCATGGTAATATTTCATTTTATTAACATTTTTTATTCATGAGAAAAACTTATTTTCTCAGAAACTAGTACAAAGAGCCATATTTCAATAAGGTGTTAGGTATTGGGAAAAAGTATTGAAATGACTCCTAATATATATTTTAATCTTACTATGACTAAATATTTGACAACTAGGCATTCTTCACAATCCTGGAGCTTAATTGTATGTGCTGGTTTAGCATGAAATATGTATATTGTTGATTATTTATCTTTTTCTCCATGTGCGTTGTCATGTGTATCAGTTCTATGAGATAGTGTGAATAGTTGAAGGGTGCTTGGAAAATCTGAGTTCAAATCCCTTATACTTACCATGATTAATGAGTTAGCTTGCATCCATTATAATTCTTTATGTTAAATATCAATGTGTTCTAGATTTATATGAAGTATTACTACTATGGATGCAGAAGAAGGAAAGAGATTAATTAATTCTTTTTTGAAGCATTACATACTGAGAAGGGCAAGTTGATAATGTCCATTACATCCATTATTGGCATTGCAGATCTACAATATGATTATTAATATAGCAAACAAACATTGGCGAGCTGCTAATCAACATACATTAGCCAATGTGGTGAGTTTTTTTTGTCTTTTTATCTTTGAATTTAGAATCCAAGAAATACTGTGGTCTTTTTCCTTAATTGCCTAAACAAAATAAATAATTAAATGATTTTGCTGTTTGAAAATTCATAAATTTGAGCTTCAGAAGTTCAAGAATTGGATACAAAATGAAGACCTTATGGACCAGAGTCTGAAACTCAGTACTTGCACTAAATGAAGAGAGTTCTTAAAAAATATCAATTGACTTTTTTTGAAATTAGGATTAACATGTAGAGAAATAAACTTTTTTAACAGACATTTACAATCATGACAGAGAAAACTAAATTATTTGTTTATTTCTAAAAAATTATAAAGATATAGGACAAGATAGTAGTGGGTGGACACCTGTGGAGGGTACTAATAATTTTTTGATTGTGGACTCAGTATAACAGTCAGAAAACGTGTGACTCGTAAACATAGTGCAGAATTCGACCACCATTACAGAACAGCAGCACCATTGAGTAGGGAAGCCACCCGTGGTACTGAGTTCGAACATAGTTTATCGGTTCCACAATACAATCCATGAAACAATGCATCTGATGCGACATTAGTAAATATTTCCTTAGGCACGGTGGTCAGGGATATGCAAGAGATTCATGATTTTATTCTCGAGTTAGCCAATAATCAAACTAATATTAATTAAACATTCATATTTACATAATCAAGAAAATATTATATAGATGGGTATCGAATAAATGAAACGTAACTGCAGACGTATAGTTTAAAATTATTTATTAATACATTTTAATAAAACAATCATTTACTAATAATATTTTGTGGATTTAAAGCTTCAGTAGTGGGATTTGCGACATGATTATATTTTAAAGAATACATTTATTTATTTAGACAGTATTTTATATTGAGGATTTCAGTAGCGGTATTTCCGATACTGTAATGTTTACAAAAGGAATTCACTTATTTGAAGGCGTAATCTAGCTACCTAAAATTCTCGAGTAAGTATTTCTAATGCATGCCTTGGGGAATTTATACCTTTGCAATGCAAGAGTCTAAAGTATGGGTTATAAGAATAATGGCAGACATATATTTATTTAATTAAAATATTTATTTATAACTAAGGGCAAACATTTATTTGAGAGTGAATTATGAAGATAATGCAGGGACGGAGTGATACATAGAATAATAAAATTAAGTGAAGGAACACATGGTATGCTTTAGAAGGCGATATGGAATGGCAGTATATTGAAACTGCAATGCCGCGAATGAGTTTATAAGAATGTCGGGCTGGTCTCTGCCTCAGCCCAATGAAGTAAGGTGTCACATAAGCATAACCAGGGACAAGCGGTCCATGTCGCAGTTTGCCAGCTGGCTGCATGACATTGTCAAATCCTACAGGAGCACCCAGTATGCCTGTTTGTGTAAGACGACTGGGGTTAATTTCAACCCTGAAGAATCCGGAAATTTCACAGCGGAATAGATCATCGCATCTCTAAGATGTAACACATGTATACTGTATAAACGATTATGATGAGATTTAAATAGATTTCTGACTCGGCCCTACATTATCAACATTTACTAAAAAACTCTGGGGACTCTCAAAGAAATGTAATTTTCTAGAATTATTCATTAAGATTTAATAAATACAAAACATATATAAACTGGGAGTTATTACAACTAATATGCCAGCCATTTGCGAAGTAGTAGACCCTGCATTACAATAAACGATGCACTGAATGCGTGTCAATTTATATGAAAGTTAAGTTATCTATGAAAGCAAATATTAATGAAAATTTGACACGCATTCATTGTTCCAAGCGATCATAGATTTAAACTTTGAAAATTGAGACAATTATGAGCATGGAATAATTAAATAATAACTATAGATAGAATGTAGATTTGAGAAATACGCACCCAAGAAAAATAGAGTGAGGTAAGCTAGATTATTAGAGAAATTTACACATTTTATTCAATTTTAGTTATACAAATGATAGTTTTTACATTTTATAATTTAGATAAGTATTATGAAGAAGAGCTATAGCATATTATTAGAGTACTCTAGAGTTTGAACACAGACAGGTACCTGTTTTACAAGAAGTTTTCTGATTCCATTAGTTTAGCAGCAAAAAGTTCACGAGTGGCAATTCTTTCTTGTATTTAGATATTTAATTTACTTTCACAGCAGCAGCAGCTTTCTCATTTATTTCAGGCAGCAGGTCTTCATGGTGAATTTATGATGGGAAATGGAAAGTTTGGCATCCGATAGGCCATCTCCCGATGGAGAATAATCTAGGTGCTTTTACTCGGTTATACCTTGGCAGGAACAATTTATTTTTATATTTTGGAGACTCTCCGTGATCGAGAGCAAAGCTAAAGATTTAGTGAATGTCTCCAGAAAGTCTAAGATGGCCTCTTTTCTTATCTTGATCTCTCACATTTTTGTTAAGATATTTTTAGGTTCTACTTAATCTGCCCTGAGGATAATCAATGCATTTTGTTGGTTTTTAATTAAAGAAAGCTGCCGTTCTATTGTTTACATTTTACATTTACTAATTACATTTTGGAGAATTTTCTGTAATTAATCTATTATCTATCACTGACCGATGCTTTTAAATTTCAAAAACAAAAAGGAAACATAAGATTATTTTAACTTTTAATTAAATATTACATCAGATTTTTTTAGAATTATTATTAAACGAAATTTAAACAAAGCAATAAATACGAACTTTATAATCCAAAATAAATGATTAAAATTATACAATATTATATAACTAAAAAAAATCTAAATTATATTATTTTATCCCTATTTATTGCGTTTAATTTGAGATCGAAATGTGTGCGTGTTTATGCTGAATTCTACATATATTTATACATTTTTAATATTGTTACACACACAATTCGATATCAAAAAGTTTAAATTTGGGCGGGATAGACCGGTCAGTGAGAGACGACAGAAACAGGTGAAACTTAATATTCGAATACGAATCTTACTGTTTCATCAGGCTGCCACTCAGTTCAAAAATTTAATTAGATACCGATGACTGCAAATTACTTTCAAATGAAGCAGGATTGCATAAATTGAATGAAAAACTGTATAATATTAAATAGATACTGTTGGAATTTGCAAAGTTAGAAGAAAATATTAACAGAAAATTAATTTTCAGAAGTAGATTTGAACTTTTCTACAATGGCATACATGTTGGAAGCACTTGCAATGGAATTCGTTATTGCTAAAAAAAATGAAAAATCAGCATTGTGGATTGCGATGGTATATCAGACACACTTATTAGTTATTAAACTTAATGGCAGATACTAAGTATAGATTATTCATGTTGGTGATTCTCATTATAATGAAGAAGTAAAAGATTTTTTTATAAATGTATAAAGGGCTTTTGATCACATCAAATAACATTTTATAATTATCGTGGGAGACTTTAATGTTAGAATTGGTAAATAATTGTAAGATGAAAATGATGTTGTTAAATTTGGATATTGTAACAGAAATAAATGATAACACAGATTTGTGAAGTTTTATACTACGAATTTCTTAGAGAAAAATGCTATACAGAAATGAATATGAAAAAGAATAGAGACAACAGAATTGGATTATATTTTAGTCTAGCAGAAAATATATATTTCCAAATTGTAAAAGCAAATCGCTAATAACATTTGACATTTAATATCCTCAGAAACACTCCAATGAATTTAAAATAGAATTTTAAATCTTTTTTAAAATATAACTAAACTTTGAATATGATTCAGAATAGACCGAAAGAACAAAAAGAAAGCTAACAGTGCAAAAAACAGAAAATTGTATTAAATTTTCTGCTGAAGCTAGAAAATATATGAAGTAAAAAAAATATGAAAGTTCTTAAAAATGATCCTTTAAAAAGAAATGAATATCTAGATATTTAGAAAGTGACAGATAATGTAAAAAAATATTGGCAAAAAAAAGGTATTGAGAAAAATAAAAGTCTTAAATGTGTAAAACAACATTTTGGTTTTGGAAAGTTATTTCTGCAATAAGAAGAAAATCTGGAAATATTATAAAAAGGAGATAATATAAAGAAATATGTAGAAGAACACTTTAAAAACTTATGAAATAATAAAGAACACAAAAACAAAGTAGCTCATACAATTATTTTATTGTCTGAATTCCACAGAATTTTAAATGAAGAAGTGAGATGTGTGATTACTTCTATGACAAAGGGCAAAAATGCACAAAATGATGAAATTACGATTGGTGTCTTAAAAAGCAGATGATGAAATAGAAGAATTGTTGGAAACGTTATATAAATATATATAAATGATCAAGATTTATCAGATAACTAGAAGAATGCAGTAGTAATACGGATATAATAATAATATCAATAATTAAGAAAGATGATAAGAACAAGATTATAAATTATAGACCTATCAGTTCTATATAAAATCTTTATCAAATGATTACAACATATGTATAAAAAAGATTGGATTCTAAGTGTCCAAAAGAACAAGCTGGCTTTAATAGTTGTTTTACACAGTGGATCACATCCAAGTATTGAGAGAAGTTATAGAAAAGATTAATAAATATGGGTTGCCATTATGTTTTGAATTTATAGATTATAAAAAGGCTTTTAATTCCATAAGCACATCTTTAATAATTATATCGATGGTTCATTGTCATTTAGATCCAGGATATTGTCATTCTGAAGAATAGTTATCTAAATTCATCAGTAATGGTTATATTACATAATACTAATAAGAACGTTAACATTGAGAGAGGAGTAAAATGTAATGCTTCTCTACATCTCCTAAATGTTTTAGAGGATTTTTTGGAAATAAGATAGAAATCTATAAGTACAAAATAAATGAAAGATTATTCAAGTTATGTAGATTTTTCAGATAATATACAATAATTATTTTTGCAAATAATGCTTCAGAGCTTCAGGAAATGTAACAATTATGAGGTGGAAGTAAAATAGTAAGACTAAAAATAAATGCTAAAATGTCTAAAACAAGGTTTAATGAATTTACTCAAAGAAAAAGTAAGATTGATAATCTTAAAAAAAAGAAGTTAACTATTACAAATACATTGGTTATATTATTAACACAGACAGAAACATAATGATTGAAATTAATCATAGATTTAAATATCAATGGAGTGTTGTTCACAGATATAACAATATTAAAATCTGCCACGCCTATGTGCATGAAAAAACAATTTTATTAGAAGTTTTTGTTCATGAATCTGAGATTTGGAAGCATAACAAAAGTGCACGACAGAGACTTCAGACTACTTAATAAACAATGGAAAAATTATTTTAGGGATAACAAAAAGTAATTAAAAGTAAAATACAAGGGTAAGAGATAAAACAGGTCTCACTGATGTCACTAAAAAGAATTAACAAATTTAAATAGACTAGTCTGGCATAATGCTAGGCAAAATGTTAACCAATGGACAATTGGTGTTTTACATTGGATCCCAATGTATTCAAAACAACTAGAAAGAGTCTTCATACGAGATGGATGGAATAAGGAAGTTTTGAGGGGAAATACTAGTGATTGGAGTAATTGCATTAAACTTGGAAATCTTCATCCTGCAGTAGATGGATAATAGATTTAGATAATGATGACTATTGCACATAATAAATAGTCAGTTTTTGGCAAACACTTTTATAATAGTGATCCCTTAAGTATTAATTAATATCTATAAATGTTTGAAATTATATATCTTGGTCATAATTTTTAAATTTAATGGACAAAAAAATACATCTATAATATTATAGACACAGAGGCAAATCTCTTCACACAGTATTTTATTCAGTGCAAGCCAGAATAATCAATGGATGCAGAAAGATTTGTACATAAAATCCCTATTTAGTGCCTCTCATCCAATATCCCCAGATGAGTTTCTAGCTGTGGGTTTAATCAGTGAGGAGCCTTGGATTTGAGAATACTACACCTAGATCTTAGAATGCAATGCCACCTTTCAGCATCACCTTTTACTTTTTTAGTTAACTATAAAGTTTTGACTCCAAAATGAAATCACAATAATGTTTTCAAGCTAAGCTCATTAGCTTTTATAGTCATATTGATCTAAACTCAGTTCAGCACCCATACTTTTTGGTGACTTTGATTCTTTAATAACCACAGTCACCATAATATTATTGGGCAGGATTGGTATTAAACCACCATACATCACATGATCAGCATTCTTTATGCTTACAGAAGTTGTTTTCACAAAGGCTACTGTACGGATAATTTGCCTGTGTAAAAAGTGCTTGCGTAAGCATAAAGGATGATGAGCATAATGATGTTTTATGATATATATATATATATTCTAACCAAATTAAAATTTAAAAAAAATGAAAATTTATTCTTTATTATGTTAACTATACAAAAACTTATTGAATTAAAATAAAACGTATTTTGCAATTTCTCGATCTGTCATCCACATTGTATTTTAAATATAACTAAAACGATTGGGAGAGCTTACAAATATCATATATATTACTGGATTGTTTAAGCTAATTATAACTTTATTCTAACTAATGAGAATTTTATTCAAATGATTGCAGATCCACGTTATGGATTGATTATACTATATTCAAATCTATATGGCATCTACACACTTGCAGATAAATTGCATGCCAATTACAACATTTTAAGGATGGATTGATGGATGCTTCATCATTCCCAGATGACACTATTTCTAAGGCCTACTGAAATGATGATGATGATACAGAACATCTATAAGCTTAATTGCCAAAGCGCCAAATTGCAACTCTAATACAATATAAAGGTTACATCTCAATTCAATACTCTTAGTAACAATATTTCATGAATGGGTTAATACAAAATCGATCTAGAGAACACTGAAAACGCATTAAAATTGATAATATTAATATCTTTAAGAATTCCAAGTTATTCTCAACGCATTCCCCATTCACTATGATTAAAGCTACAATTACATTTTATTCTAATTATAAAGTTCTATGTTCATCTCCATCTTCCTGATCCACTCCTCCATCAACTTCACTACCATATGTCGATTACACTATTATTTATTTGACTATTAAAATTTACATTTTTTAATTTTCTTTTACTAGCTCATTTCCTCTCATTATAATCTCTTCTCAGGGTTTTTTCGAATAAAGGTGTGGAAATCGAATAAGCTGCGATAGGTTATTGGTGATAAACACTCCTCTCTTGATCGCCTCCAAGGTGATCTCGGTTGTCTTTAATGCAGTTTAATATCTATTTACATTAAAGCTGGAATATTTTAAGCTTATTAAAATCATTATAAACACATCATAAAACATAGTCGTTATTATAACAAAATTATATAAAAATAAAGTGCGTCTAGAGAGGTTTGAATACAACGGATGGGGAAAGGATGTTATGCCCACCCTCTGCACTCGGTATCACTCAATACTACCTCTATTCACGGTTTGTACTTCAACAATATTAAATTATTTGGTAATTTTAAGCATTTGAAATCAACCTTTTAAATAGTTTTACTAGATATTAGTTACGTACATGATAATTTAAATATTAATAATAATAGATCGATGTATGATTGGATTGGAAATATCTAGATAATAAGAACCCACAAAAACATGGAGACACACGCAAATTTTATTTAAAACAAATAACAAATTTTATTTGACAAACTACAATTCCATACAAAAACATATGCATTATATTTACGCTTTCATTTTCTCTTAAACATAGTGTATACCAATTTCTGTTGTGTTCAATGCTTTCCCTTTTATTACTGTTTTATTTTAGAAAATACATAATCGATTTCTCTCCTAATTAAATTTAATAATTTTAGTTAACAAATCTAAAGTTAATATTCCCTCGCAAATTTCTTGATCTTATCCTATCATCCTGATTAAATATTCTTTTGCCCTAATCTTTACAACAGAGATATCGTAATACTAGTGGGACTAAGTCATTGCAAATAAATTGGCATTAAGATCAATCATCATCATAGTGCACTCCCTATGCTCATGTTCTTATGACACAATAATATTTTAACAATATTACCTTTCCAGCAAAGTTCTTCGCTGGCCATGTAAATATTTATTAATTAAATTTATATACGCGTTCGCTTATGCCCAATCATTCATAAGTTTTATTTAACCCTTAATTTCCCATTTATCAACATAATTATTTTTGGCTTGAATGCTAAATCAAATCTACAAAAGCAATATCCAAATATACCAATTACACATACATTATCTGCATTCATTCTGACATTAAACTGAGTTTGCAACCTGGTATCCAATACTTATAATAATGCTTATCATGGCTATCCTTTCATACACACGTTAGGAATATCAAATATTAATATGAGGCAGGCAGTGACCTGAATAAGAGAGAACCTTTTCACTAAGGTTGAGATATGCTAGGATTTTTATCGCTAGTCATACAAATACCTAGGTATACCAGACACCTCTGGCCATCAAAATAAGAAACCTTCTTACAGTGTAGAGAATACTCAAGTGGGAAAACTCTTCCACTAGGTTCAAATACTTTATGAATATAGCATAAATCTTAGTGAGCTAGACTTCACTGACTTTGTGGAGATCTTTGTCTATCCACACACATACAGGTTGAAACACCAAATTATACAATAAAACTTTCACAACCTTAATATTCTTGCAAATTAGTGTACTGGAACATGAGCCCATAAATTTTTCAAGCATAAATCAGCTTGTTTCTGGCCTTCAATCTATGATAACAATAATAATAAGCAATAAGAAATGCGTACAAAATTCTCAAAACTATTTCCATGCACTTTTATAAGAAACTGATGATGACTTAATAGACAAGCAATTCATCTATTGAGCATTTGACAATAACTTCTGATGCTAATAATAATATCTCTAAGTGGTTTTTTTTTTTTTTTTTAAATTGATTAAAAAATTGCTTTTTAAATAAGGCATATCAGAATAACATGATATAAATTTCACCTACCCCCAAAATGACAATAAAAGCAAAAGCATTTAAATAAACATAAATAAATATATATAAAATCATCGGCTGCAGAAAGGAGTTTGCTATTAACTGAAAGGAGACCCTTTGATTCCTCTTGGAGGCCTTAAAGGAACCGAGCAGGGCAAATTCCTAATGTCCACTCCATACGTTCTTGTCGTTGCAGCTGTTATTACTATATGTTTATTCATATAGTATACGAACATGGATGGGCTGCTCACCAACACGCATTAGCCAGCGTGGTGAGTTTATTGGCTTTTTACCTCTGAGTTTAAGATCAAGAAACACCATGGTCTTTCTTCTCAGTGCCTGATAAGGCAGAATGAATGTTTGTGTAAATGATAAAGATTTTTCCCAATTATACAATTATGACAGACAAAAATAAAGCATGGCCCTTAATCCCAGGAGGCTGTAAAGTCACCAACCAAGGCAGCGGTTGGTGGCCGAAGGCGGAGGGTGCTAAGAATATCCTGGAGGCGGACCCAGGCTGCCATTTGATGACGACTTTTTATTTAGGTACTTACAACTGCAGATCACTTTCAAGTGAAGGAAGATTGCAAGAATTAGAAGAAGAACTCTCTTATATTAAATGGGATATTATTGGACTTTGTGAAGTTAGAAGAAAAGGTGAAGAGACAATTGATTTAAAAAGTGGACATATGCTCTATTATAAAGGCACAAATATTGGAAATACAAGTGGAGTAGGATTCATTATAAATAAAAAGTGGAAGAACAATATTGTGGAGATTGATGGTGTATCAGACAGAGTGGCAAGATTAGTTATACAACTTAATAGCAGATATCAAATGCAGATAATTCAGGTTTATGCCCCAACAAGTTCTCACAGTGATGAAGTAGTAGAAGATTTTTATATGGATGTACAAAAGGCTTTTGATCAGAGTAAACAACATTTTAAAATTGTTATGGGAGATTTTAATGCTAGAATTGGTAAACAAATGAAAGATGAAAGTGTTGTAGGTAATTTTGGTTATGGTAATAGAAATGAGAGAGGACATAGACTTGTGGAGTTTGCAGAGAAGGAAAAACTTTATATTATGAATTCTTTTTTTGAGAAAAATGTTAGAAGGAAATGGACATGGAAGCATCCAAATGAAGGTACAGCAGAATTGGATTATATTTTGACTAACAGGAAATACATATTTCAAGATTGTAATGTTCTTAATAAATTTAACACAGGAAGTGATCATCGATTAGTAAGGGGTAAGATACATGTTAATGTAAAACTAGAGAGACAAAAATTATTAAGAAAAACTATATTTACAGTTGATATTCCTAATCTTCAGAAACATTCTAATGAATTTAAATTAGAACTTACAAATCGGTTTCAAGTATTAGTAGATTTTGAACATGATTCAGATTTGAATGAAATTAATATGAAAATAACTGATACACTTTTAAAAACTGCAACAAAGATAGCTGGTAGAAAAAAGCAGCAATTGACTAATAAAATTTCTACTGAGACTAGAGAACTTATGAAGAAAAGAAGGAATATGAAGATATGCAAGAATGATCTAATTAAAAAGAATTGAATATCTCGAATTTTGTAAAATGGTGCGGAAAAGAGTTGAAAATGATATAAGAAAGTATAACTGTGAACTAGCAAGAAAAGCTGTAGAAGAAAATAAAAGTCTTAAGAATGTAAAACAACATTTTGGTATTGGTAGGAAATTTATATCTGCAATAAGGAAAAAAGATGGAATTATTACTAAAAAGAGGGATGACATTATGAAATTGGTAGAAGATTTTTATCAAGAATTATATAGTAATAAAGAACAAGTACCTCCTATATCTATTACATCTTCGAATTGCCCAGAATTTTAAATGAAGAAGTGAGAAATGCAATTAAATGTATGAAAAAAGGAAAGGCTCCAGGTAATGATGGAATTATAATTGATATATTAAAAGAAGCAGGTGAAGAAACAGAAAAAATATTAGCAAAGTTATATACCAAATGTCTAAATGATAAAGATGTACCGGATGATTGGAAGAATGCAGTAATAATATTAATATTTAAAAAAGGTGATAAAGAAGATATTAGAAATTACAGACCTATCAGCCTTTTATCAGTTTTATATAAAATTTTTACCAAGATAATTACAACTCGTCTACAGAGAACCTTGGATTTTCACCAACCAAGAGAACAAGCTGGATTTAAAAGTGGTTTTAGTACAGTAGATCATATTCAAGTATTGAGAGAAGTTATAGAAAGGACAAATGAATATGAGTTGTCATTATGTTTTGGATTTGTAGATTATGAAAAGGCATTTGATTCTATAAACATTTCTTCAGTGATTAAAGCATTGGATCATCAAGGTATAGATCCAGGATATTGTCATATTTTAAAGAATATTTATAAAAATGCAACAGCAACAATTAGATTACATAATGATACTGGGAAAGTCAACATTGAGAAAGGTGTAAGACAAGGTGACTCCATATCTCCAAAACTTTTTACAGCAGTGCTGCAAGAAGTATTTTGTGGATTAAAATGGGAAACTAAAGGAGTGAAAGTAAATGGAGATTATTTAAGTCATTTAGATTTCGCAGATGATGTAGTTGTTTTTGCAAATAATGCTTCCGAGCTGCAGGAAATGTTGCAGGAGTTATCAGATGAAAGTAGGAAAGTAGGACTAAAGATAAATGTTAAAAAGACTAAAGTAATGTTTAATCGATTTGCTCAAAATATGAAAATAAAGATTGATTATGATGAATTAGAAGAAGTTAAGAGTTACAAATACCTTGGTCAGATTATTAATACAGATGGAAACATAATAGAGGAAATTAATCATAGAATTAAACTTGGTTGGAGTGCTTTTGGTAGAAATAACTTGATATTAAAAGGAAATATGCCTATGTGTTTGAAAAGAAAGGTTTTTAACAAATGTGTTTTACCAGTTCTTACTTATGGATCTGAGACTTGGACACTTAATAGAAGATCAATACAGAGACTTCAGACCACTCAAAGAAGTATGGAGAGATGTATGTTGGGAGTAACAAGAAGAGATCGAAAACGCAATGTATGGGTAAGAGAACAAACAGGTGTTACTGACCTCATTGAAAAAATTAAAAGATTGAAGTGGAGTTGGGCTGGACATATTGCTAGAAGAGATGATAATAGATGGACAATTGAAATTTTAAACTGGATTCCAAGAGATTGTAAAAGACCCAGAAGGAGACCACATGTAAGATGGATGGATGAAATAAGAAAATGTGTAGGGGTGATGTGGAGAAGAGAAGCTAAAGATCGGAGAAGATGGATTAAACTTGGAGAGACCTTCATCCTGCAGTGGATTGATAATGGTTGATAATGATGATGATGATGATCTTAAAATCATCTGAAATCAATCTTTACCCCCAAAATAATACAATGGTAATTATCACATGAATTAATTTCAAAGTAGATGATATACATGATACACCACAAAGAAAGAAATTCTTTTTTTTATATTAAATGTCCTACACACATTTTTTAAATATATTAAATGTCCTACACACATAAAGAGTGAATAATAATAAAAATTATACTCACATAAGTCTTTTAGCAGATGTCCTCCCAAGTTCCTGATTCACACTTTTTTTCCTTTTTTCCTTTTTTCATTCCTCCTTGACCAGTTTATAAGAGCATATAAGTCATTGTAGTAAAAGTTCTTTTGATAGGGTTTGGTTCCTCTGGCATTATATATATGATTTGTATATTGTTGAGAGAGTTCCTCAATTTTAAGTTTATGCATATTAAATTTAAATAGCATTCGTTTAACTTTTTCACAGTATAGGTCTGTTGATTTTTGATTGTCCTTTTCCATTTTGAATTCATTTTATATTTTTAAATTGACTTACATACACTATACATCAAATTTCTGAGTTTTTATTTTACTATTTGCTGATGTAAGTATGATTATTGGCCAATTTCTGGAGATCAAGGATGTGTGCCCACTTAAAATTTATTCACTATACATTGTCTTCTTTTAAGACAATGTTAGATTTAGCCAAATTATTCTGAAGAGACAAAAAAGTACTATAAAAACGATTTAAAATTTTATAGGACAGTTTTCTTTAAGTCAATGAAAGAAAACTGCAACAGATAAGAAAGTCTAACAATAAAAAGCCCTTTTTCTTTTTTTTTTTTTTCAAAGACAGAGGTTTTTATAGAGAACAGCCACCTGGTTATCTGTTTACTTTCTCTTTCTTAATTAATTGACATGTTCCCCATTCTCAATTAATTTTAACCCCCCTTCTCAATTAATTTTAACCTTTTTGCTCTTTCAGAAAAACAGTGCCAAATTCCAATCAGTATTTCAAACAGACACAATTAACATCACAATTCGACAGCTATAATTGCCAATTAATTTTTGGTAATCACCAGACCTTCAGACAGACCATCATCATTAATGGTCCAAATTAATGGTCCACTTAAATTCCTTGATGAAAATTGGCATTATTTAAATACGTCTGATGATTGACTAAGTAAGATAACACCCTTGAAACTTATACTAAAAACAAATAACAGAACAGTAATCTTACTTTTTCCCTTTAATAGTGAAACAAAATATATATTGCAGCTGTTTCAATCTCAGACTTTGAATTAAATTTGGTTGCTAATATTAAACTTATTAAAATGATTTTAATTTCTTATTTAAAAATTGCCTTACAACATGATAATAAGCGATTACTGATTGTGAATTTTACAATCAAAATCTATAATTAGATTATATATACACACACATCGCAGGTATATAATTTTTTTTTTTACCCTTTAATGTTTTAATCCTTAATTATAATCCTTTATTATTATAACTAGAATATTATTATTATTATTGTTTACTTTCATGAACTGTTTCTTTATAACTCATTATAAAACCATGTCCACTCATTTTCACTCTCTAACACAGTTTTAACAGTCACACATCTCTTCTCTTTCTCAGTCAACCTGTCAACAAATATATAAATTTTGCTTTAAAAAAATATGTTTTTAATATTAACTTGACCCATAAATAAAACTGAAATAATCCTCTGGTTATAAACACATTAACAATAAATTTTTAGATTGCTTACTAGTCAAACATACGCAATCCCTTATCAATATGGGTTCAAACCTAGTCTTTACTAAAATCTTTTTTTATAAAAGGAAAAAAAATACATACATTATGAGGAAAATTTGGATGGAACCTTCTCTTTCATAGCTAACCTAAAAAGATGGAGCCTTGGACAAATCCAAGGGCTACATTATATATACACCCTAGGTCATCTGTGCATTTTGTTAATGGTCGTAGGCTTATAAATAATTGCTTCTTTACTCAGCTTTAAAAAATGTAATTATTTAATATTTATCAGAGAAAGAAATATTAGATATAAACATTCGAACAAATATATATATATATATATATATATATAAAGTAAACATTTGTTGTTTTAAATTATCTTCGTTCATATTGAACATACTTTCAATACATTAAACAATTTAATATATCCAGCACACAGTATCATAATCATATCTTTTTTCCATTCCTATTATTGGTGGCATTAATGGATACTTGCTTATATTTAAATTTATTGTTTTATTGTGTAAATTTTATGTAAAAGCCTAGAGAGCCCATTTCTTCAAGATAAGGGTGCCAGTGTCTTTTGTATTTGCAAATCTTAAAGGTTTTCTACATATGAATACAAAATTGTGTAAGTTCAAAATAGATTAAAAAAACACCACAGACACGTATATCAAAGATTTACAAAACATGGGATATAACATCAATAAAATTTATAGTATGATTGATAGATTCTACAAAAAAATGAAAAAATTGCTACAGCCTAAACCTGCAAGAAAGTGATAAGCTTACTGCATGTTACAAAAATTTCTAGAAAATTAAAAAAAATTTGTCCAGAGAAATTTGATTTAAACCTTTGTTCTTCCAATGTTTAAATAACCTACTGAACAATTTGAAAGCTAAATTGTCCACTGAATCAACTCATCAAAGAATTTACAAAATGACTTGCTATCAAACCAACTGCCAATATGCTTATTATTATGGTCAGATATTAGCGTCTGGTCAAGTAAAAGAGCGGAGCAGTCGGCATCCTAACATGTTTGTATATGTAATTGTGTTGAGAAAGTTTGGTAGCCAAGTTGGTGTGGGTTTCTCATAGTAAGCTTTTAAGCAGATGGGGTCAGAGCATTTGATTCTATAAATGATCTGATGTGAAATCTCTTTAGAGATCTTAAGAAAATTAATATTGAGAAGGGTGTACTGAAAAATTGATTTTATTTTTTCAAATCTTTTTCCAATAATTATATAAAAAGTATTTTGTAGATTAAAATGGGAAGCTAAACGAGTAAAACTGAATAAAAATTTTATAAGTCATTTATATTTTGCAGATGATGTAGATATTTATGCATTTTTCAAATTTCAAGAGATGTTGCAGCAATTATCAAATCAAAATAGGAAAGTAAAAATTAATGGGAAAATAACAGATAGACTTTTAAAAACTGGAAGCTAGTAGAAAAAAGCAGCAATTGACCAATAAAACCTTTACTGAGACTAGATCATTTATGAAGAAAAGAAGGAGTATAAAAATATAAAAATGATGCATTAAGAAGGATTGATGCAAAAAGAATTATAATGATATAATAAAATATAATTGGGAGCTTGTAAGAAAATCTATAGAAGGGAATAAAAGTCTCAAGAGTGTAAAACAACTTTTGTTATTGATATGAAATTTATATCTGCAATAAGAAAAAAGATGGAACCATTACTAAAAAGAGAGATGACATCATGAAATGAATAAAAGACTTCTATCAAGAAGTATATAGTAATAAAAAACAATTGCCTCCTACATCTATTATATCTTCTGAATTTCCCAGAATTTTAAATGAAGAAGTGAGACATGCCATTAAATTTATAAATAAGGGAAAAATTTCAGGTAATGATGGAATTATAATTGATATCTTAAACAAAGCAGGTGAAGAAATACAAAATTTTTTGGCAAAGTTATATACCAAATGGGGTAAATGAAAAAATTGTACCAGTTTATTGGAAGAATGCATTATAAATATTAATATTTCAAAAAGGTGATAAATATATTAGAAATTACAGACCAATCAGTCTATTATCAGTTTTATACAAACTTTTAACCAAGATAATTACAACTCAGAAAAATTTGGCCTCAACCAATTAAAAGAACAAGCTAAATTTAAAAATGGGTTTAGTACAGTGGATCAGAAAGGTCCAATGAACATGAGTTGCCATTATCTTTTGATTTGTAGATTATGAAATGGAATTTGATTCTGTAAATATTTTTTCAGTGATTATAGCATTGGATCATCAAGGTATAGATCCAGGATTGTCATATTCTGAAGCATATTTATAAAACTGAAACAGAAACAATTACATTACATAATTATGCTAGGAAGGTTAACATTAAAAAGGGTTTAATACAGATTGACTCCATATCTCCAAAAAATTTTATAACAGTGCTGCAACAAGTATATTGTGGATTAAAATGGAGAGATTAAGGAGTAAAAGTAAATGGAGATTATTTAAGTCATTTAGATTTTGCAGATGATGTAGTTGATTTTGCAAATAATTCTTCAAAGCTTCAGGAAATGTTGTAAGAGTTATCAGATGAAAGTAAGAAAGTAGGATCAAAAGTAAATGTTAAAAAGACTAAAGTAATATTCCATGGATTTTCTCAAAAGATGAAAATAAAGATTGATAATGGTGCGTTAGAAAATGTTAACAGTTACAAATACCTTAGTCAAATTATTACTATGAATGAAAACATAGTTGGAGTGCTTTTGGTAGAAATAACTTAATATTAAAAGGAAATATGCCTATATGTTTGAAAGAGGTTTTTAATAAATATGTTCTACTGGTTGTTACTTATGGATCTGTGACTTGAACACATAACAGAGGAGTAATAGAGACTTCAGACTACTCAAAATAAATATGTAGAAATGAATGTTGGAGTAATAAGAAGAGATCATAAACTCATTACATGGGTAAGAGAATGAAATGGGTTGGATAAATTGGTAGAAAAGATGATAATAGATGTAGAGTGGAAATATGAAAAGATCCTATGAGACCTAAAATAAGACCACACGTGAGACATATGGATGTAATAAGGAAGTGCGTAAGAATGATGTCGAGAAAGAATACTAGAAATCAGAAAAAAATGGGAATGAACTTGGAGAGAGGTTGATGATAATGATGAACACATGGAAAAAGTGTAATGGAGTAGAATTCGTTTTTTCATGTAGTTGTATATAATGGTGGATAAGTTCAATTATAATTAAATCTTAAAATATTAATTATATGCAATGCATAATCATAAATTGCAAAATAATCTGGGGGGGGGGGTGACATAGTCCAATAACTGTGGGTGAAATCAATTGTAATAATTTTTTAATCACTTTTACAAAATATATTTAATTTTCTAAGAGCCCAACTAATATCTCTTTTTAATAGAAAGATGATTCCAACTAAAATTACAAATCAATTACGTTTCTTCTTTTACGTTTAATTTTTTTTTTACATTTTCTGCTGATGCTTGGAAAAACCAGATTCGATTAATTTTAACTATAATAATGGCAATAAAAAAAGAACTTTTCAAAGAAAATTATTATCTGTTTCTTTTTTTTTTTTTTTAAGTGTTTGCTTTTATCAGAATGGTATTTGATTATTTATAACGATAACGCAATTTCAATTATTTATCGCTTTTCTTAGAAATTATAATTTCACCTTTGCTATAACTAATATTAGTATATTTTATTGGAATAAAACAAAATGAAGCCGTTCATTTATATTTGTGGATTCATTTTACCAGCAATTAGTATTTGTTTGAAAGGTAAGAAAAATATGTAGATTCACCTTAAACTGTTATAATGTCTTAAGAATATGCATGTATTTATGGTAAAAGTATTCTGCTAACAATGGGATGTGTGAAAGTGTTAAGAAATTATATAATGTAAACAAAAAATTAAAGCATATATACACGCATATATATGCGTGTAAACGAAGAAAAATTATTTAGATTCACTTCAAATTATTATTATTACGTGAGAATATGTGTATATTCATTCTACAAGTATTCAATTGCAAGAGATGTTAATTGGTTGCGAAAAGTCTAAATTATTTGAGTCTGTAAACAAGGAAGTATGTACACACGCGCGTGAGCGTACACTTTTGTATGTATATAAACAGAAATTCTTAGCACGAAGATAATAGAAAGCACAAAAATGTTTAAATTATTTCCACCTGTCAGTAGACAAACCCACATTGCTTTAAAAAATATTATACTGCGGTGCGTGTTTTCTTAGCAGTAGTAACCACTAAATAACTGTTTAATTGTATCGTATACTTTCACACAAACATATATACACATACTACAAGCACGTAGATATATACCTTGTATATATTATCTCTGGGAATAAATAAATACATAGTGTAAAATATCTAATAATATTAGATATAATATGAAAAGTAATTTTAAAATTAACTTTATTTTGTTTAACTAAAACTATAATAAAATTATAAAAAAAGTTTATATTTGTTATAAAAAAGATTGATTCTAGACAAAGAGAAATTAAAAACATCTATAATTGAAAGATACGATAGTAGATTAAATTAAAAAAATATTTGTTATGTATTGATTAAAACCGTATAAAAATAATAAAGTTGTCAAGCATTGATGGCCTTGAATAGATGCGTTCCAAGCAGTTGGCCCGAATTCGCTTCCCGATCAACACATTTGATATATGAAAAAAAAAGTTTCATGAGAGGGTGGTTATAAAATTAATCAATATTAAAAGACATTAAAGAGTCACTCTAATATATATATATATATTAAGAAAAACTATGCTAATTTGCAAGGAGATAATAATGAAACTATTTATGCAAATTAGATCATGTAAAAGAAAACTGACTATCAAGAGCAATAGAAACAATAGCCAGAAAGCAGTCGAGAGCAGTACAGTGTACAATGTGTATGGCACCAATACTTAGCTTGCAAAACAGCAGAGCCAGAACCATGCCAAATGATGAAGGGAACATTATAATGTAAAGTTAACAGAGAAAAGTCAATAGAGTAAAATGCAGCAATAAGAAAAATATAGCATTATAGTTCAATACTATAAAGAGTTGTGCCTTCAAGGCTTAAGACAGAGAAATACACAAGTAATAGAATGGCAGGAGAAAGCAAGAAGATTCTCCATTTGTATCTATGAATTAGGTTATGTAATTCAAACAGAAAGTCATTAGGTAAATTTCTAAAAATTTAATGGGATGTATCCATCCTGTGAGAGACACAACAGAGACAAACAACATACAAGAAATTACTAAAGTGAATTAAATTAGTTTCACAAATAACCAATATGAAATTTACTAACTATTAAGATTTATTTAGTCAATTGAATTAAATGTTTACATCAATTTAACTTAACCCTACATTGAGCCCTGAAGGCATACAAAATAAAAGATTTGGGAGGATCTGTTATATTTACCCTAGTTTGACATTTAAACGTTTAGATCTGATAATCTGGATGCTTCTCCCTTGTAGGTCCTAATCAGCTATAAAATAAGTCTTAGCTCTGATCTCAATCAGAAAAGTACAGCAAAAGACGCATGCTCTTCTCCTACACAGTTTATATAGTCCCCCTGCTTTTCTTATCAGTTCTTTTTAATCTCTGTTTCTCATTTAATTAAACATGCCTCTTTGTCTCTGTACATATCTTTTCCAATTACATTATTATTGTCTTTCAAAATGTTATAATTATTTTCATTATACATATTATTAATGTTTGAATTTCTAAATATTTCTATTTACACAAATTTAAGTTTAACATATATATATATATATTGTAATACAATCACCGTTCGGTTCAACACCAGCCGCACTTATAATTATGTGATCGACCGTTTCACCACCGATGATGATTACCACAAGCAAGAAGCCAATATACACCCCAAAATTGAGTATATATTCTTAATTGAACACTGACATAATATAAAATATCATCCCAGCATTATATTTCCCAATTAAACGCTTCTTCTCTGCTGGGCAAATTATTCGAATCGAATAATTTGTTCTGCCCAGCGCTTGGAATATTTATAAATTTATTCCCGGAATTATCACAGTACAGCAGGAATATCAATTATAGCCCTTCCTTCTTTCCCTTTATTTACGATATGAACGGACTTATTTATCCATTTCGATTGCTTTATTATTATTATTCCTCACTTAATAAACTTGTTCGCTCAAATGACCTAGATTTAATTCACTCTAAATATTTATTCGCTTGATAAAGAAAAGAAAAACGCAAATGACTATTTACTTCCTTTTATAAATAAACGTTTAATTTTGCAATTCGTTATTTCTAATGACATAATAAAATCATAAAACACACATATACCTATCACACACCAACATAATATACACATAAATAAAATAGTAAAGAATACACTTCAAATTAAACCTTAAATAAACTAGCATAACCCAATTGTTACTTTCTTATACATTATTATAGAAAAATCATAAGTTCTTTTAATTATATTTGTCCGAAGTATTGCACAAATTTTAATAGTTTTAATTTCTGACTGATTTCTTTGTTCACAAATTAATTCTGACATGCATGTATTAATAATAGTTACCTAGGTATGGAGTCCTCAATGAAGGATCAACCATCGAGTGGGAAAAATTTCCCTTCTTTTGCAGAGATGGTTGCTCGCTTTTCCGACGTCCCAGTTAGTGGAGTGAGAGTTTATAATCTTTTGGCGTGGGTTTGATTTCTTTCTAATTCCGACTTTCAGTATGTATTCATCCCTTTAAATATCCTATTACGAATCTTCAGGCAGATCTGGTTCCATAACGGCGGTCTCTTATCGGCAGCATTTTAGATGTTATAGGTAGTGAGCGAATGGTTGGACAGAGATAGACCGAGCAAACGCCCGTTATTCGCCACTAGCCCTCCATGTTAGCATACCCAACTAAGTTCGTTAACATTTGAATAATACGTCCTCGCTATTCTCTAGACGGTTTCTTCCCTTCTATTATTTTTTTATGTTAAGTTTTGCCAGCAAAAGAAAGCACAACCAGTTACTTCTAAATCAGCTCTGCTTATTCTCTCTGCTATCATTCTATAGAATGTTACTAATTGCATCATTCCTTTTTATTCTTTATCTTGTACCAATCTATCTGGAATTTGTTTGTACTAGTTTTACATTTTTCAATTTTATAATTACAATTATTTTCTTTCATTCTTTTGATACATTTAAAATATTGAATGTTACTAATTGCAACATTCCTTTACATTACTTTATCTTGTACCAATCTATCTGGAAATTTGGTACAAGTTTTACATTTTTAATTTTACAATTACAATTATTTTCTTTCATTCTTTTGCTACGTGATTTTGTTATTTAACAAAGAAAGAAAGAGATGCGTTCATTATACACCCCTCCCCTTTCCTTTCTAATCTTCAATCTTTATTTAGTTTTTTCTAATTTCTTTTAAAATAAGTTTTTAGAATCCTTTTAACTACCTTTTTTTTTTTTCATTTTAACCCTTTCACGACTTTCACATAGTTTTGAATAATTACATATTAAAACTGAGTTACTTCTTTTTTTTTATTGGTTTTCTATTTCTTTTAACGAAACCCTTTTTCTTTATTATTATTATTGAGGATGAATAATATATATACATGCGAGACTATATTATATGTAGATATCGCATTACACCGCTCCCTATTTTTTTAAGAATTAAAATCTACTGGAATTATTTCCTAAGGTCAAGCCATTTTAATTCTTAACCCCTATCTTCCTTTATTACAATTTTTTTTCCTCTACTATATTTTTGATATTAATATTAATGGTACCCATTTAGTATCTTTAACTTTCGTATGATGAGATTATCTTAGAGAGACAACTAGGTTAAAACTATCTGCATTCCATTTGATTGATTTGTACTGGTCAAACACCTTTAATCTCCACCGAACACTATCCTGCAAAGAGAGTTGATTTTTAGGCCACTCCACATTTATATGGAGTCTGATTTTGTGAACAGCATGTTTTTTTCTACAGCCTGTCCAACCTGATCTTTTGAATTCAATATATTTCAATTCTTCGTATCTTTTCAATACCTTTGGGGTTTTCACCCAGTAAGACGGATAATGAGCCCAGATCTCTGCTGAGTCCTCATTCTATTTATTTATTTATTTCCTGTCTATCCTTATGTGTATAGACAAGATTAACACACATACTCCCTTGCGGATTGTGGATTTATATGTATGGCAAGACGGCTTGACCAAGCTCAAATGCAATCTCCACATGACTCATATCTGCACACATTTGTCTCAAATCCAGAACCTCATTCATACATTCTCTACTCTTAGTATTTCACCATCCCCCTACATTTCCCTTATCATGTGGATTATCATGTTCAAAGTCCATGGTCGCTATCCTTTAGTCATCAACAGGTGTCTGTCCAGTCACTTTCTTTTTCTTTTAGTTTCTATCTGGAGGTTCTTTCTTTTTCCGGAATAGCCTTAAAGACCGAGCATTGTATGTTCCCTTTTCTTCAACCCCTTGACCCACAACAAAAGCATTATTTCCATATCGTTTTCTTATAGTGTATGGCCCCTCATAAATAGGTTGGAATTTCTTGAATAGATTTCGCTCCAGATGACTCACAGGATGCACTCTTACCATGACTTCATCCCCTATTTTGAACTTGATTCTCCCTGCCCTTTACTCTTTGTTGTCTTATCTCACCCATTTTCCTCATCTGGCTGTGTGCTTGTTCTGCATCCCTTCTTCTGTTTATTGCTCTGGTTTCCACAGGTAACCTAATGTCAAATGGGCAAGGAATATTTTTCCCAAAGTGTAGACGAATGGGTTCAAAACCTGTAGACTCACGCTTCTCTATTATTACAGCTAGCTGGTTTACATCTATACGTATATCATCTACAATTTTCTCATTTTCCTGTTTTATCTCCTCCAATTTCTTTCCCTGCTCTACTTTAAACTTCTCTACTTCTCAACACACAGTTTCTATTTTATCCTCTATATGTGCCACCCTTCCCTCTACTTTCATCACAACCTCTTGTTCTAAATTATGTACATTTCCCATGAGTCGCTGCTCTAAATTTTCGAGTAATTCAGCCTGTCCGTTCAGCCTTTCATTCGTGACAGAAATCTGATTTGAGGTTTGTTCGACCCTTTTACTCAACTCTTCATTTTTTATATCAAATTTGTCAATCAACTGTTTTTGCCACTCGTCTATCATTTTCTTATTATCTTCCTTTAATTCTTTCATAAACTGTTGCTGATTTTCTATCATTTTCTTATTTATTTCATCTCTCTGCTCATCTCTTTCTTTATCTCCTTTATAAAATGCCGCTGGTCCTCCACCATTTTCTCCAACATTTTCATTAAATTATAATTTTCTATATTAACTTTCTGATCTGGTTTATCATTATTAATTTCAATTTCATTTTCACTATTGGTTTCTATTTCTCTTTCACTATCTTTTTCTCCGGATAATTCCGTTTGTTCTTCACTGGTAATTTTTTTTGTTTCAACTTGATCGTCCATTTTTGCTTTCGATCTCGTTTGCATTGATTCCAAATAAATATTATCACTTACTGAGTAATTATTTTATCCCAACTATTATTAAATGCAATACTGTTTTATTAATTCTATTTCATATTAGGTACGTTTGCTGGACTTCCCCATCTTCATTCATTAACTCACTTGTTTATGCTGCTTTAAAGATCCCCTTAAACTTACAAACTTTTATTATTCAAATAATAAAATTTCCCCTCTTTTTTTAAATTTTTTTATTTATATAACGTAGATCGTGCCTAGAAAATCTTACCCCGTCTCTTTCTCTCTTTTATAAAATTCAGTTGTCTTTTGCCACACTTTTCTCTCTCACCAAGTGATCTTTTATTATTGCTCTTTATTTTTCTAAATCCCTGGTCTATTCTACTGTAGCAACACATTTAAATTCTTAATTTGAAACAAAACCCATTTGTTTTTAAAAAAAACTTTTTTCTTCCTTTTTTTTTTTTTTTTTTTTTTTTTATATAAAATATTTCTCAGTCTAAATTCGATTTTCCGATTGTTTGACATTATTTAACCTTGCTGTATAGATCACATATGTGTAGATCTATTTTAATCAGGGCGCTATAATTTAATTCAATCTGATTTTTACTTTGAATGTGATAAAATCCAACGGACTGGCCCCCAAAATGTAATACAACCACCGTTCGGTTCAACACCAGCCGCACTTATAATTATGTGATCGACCGTTTCACCACCGATGATGATTACCACTAGCAAGAAGCCAATATACACCCCAAAATTGAGTATATATTCTTAATTGAACACTGACATAATATAAAATATCATCCCAGCATTATATTTCCCAATTAAATGCTTCTTCTCTGCTGGGCAAATTATTCGAATCGAATAATTTGTTCTGCCCAGCACTTGGAATATTTATAAATTTATTTGCGGAATTATCACAGTACAGCAGGAATATCAATTATAGCCCTTCCTTCTTTCCCTTTATTTACGATACGAACAGACTTATTTATCCATTTCGATTGCTTTATTATTATTATTCCTCACTTAATAAACTTGTTCGCTCGAATGACCTAGATTTAATTCACTCTAAATATTTATTCGCTTGGTAAAGAAAAGAAAAACGCAAATGACTATTTACTTCCTTTTATAAATAAACGTTTAATTTTGCAATTCGTTATTTCTAATGACATAATAAAATCATAAAACACACATATACCTATCACACTCCAACATAATATACACATAAATAAAATAGTAAAGAATACACTTCAAATTAAACCTTAAATAAACTAGCGTAACCCAATTGTTACTTTCTTATACATTATTATAGAAAAATCATAAGTTCTTTTAATTATATTTGTCCGAAGTATTGCGCAAATTTTAATAGTTTTAGTTTCTGACTGATTTCTTTGTTCATAAATTAATTCTGACATGCATGTATTAATGATAGTTACCTAGGTATGGAGTCCTCAATGAAGGATCAACCATAGAGTGGGAAAAATTTCCCTTCTTTTGCAGAGATGGTTGGTCACTTTTCCGATGTCCCAGTTAGTGGAGTGAGAGTTTATAATCTTTTGGCATGGGTTTGATTTCTTTCTAATTCTGACTTTCAGTATGTATTCATCCCTTTAAATATCCTATTACGAATCTTTAGGCAGATCCTGTTCCATAATGGCGGTCTCTTATCGGCAGCATTTTAGATGTTATAGGTAGTGAGCAAATGGTTGGATGGAGATAGACCAAGCAAACGCCCGTTATTTACCACTAGCCCTCCATGTTAGCGTACCCAACTAAGTTCATTAACATTTGAATAATACGTCCTCGCTATTCTCTAGACGGTTTCTTCCCTTCTATTATTTTTTTATGTTAAGTTTTGCCAGCAAAAGAAAACACAACCAGTTACTTCTAAATCAGCTCTGCTTATTTTCTCTGCTATCGTTCTATAGAATGTTACTAATTGCATCATTCCTTTTCATTCTTTATCTTGTACCAATCTATCTGGAATTTTTTTGTACTAGTTTTACATTTTTCAATTTTATAATTACAATTATTTTCTTTCATTCTTTTGATACATTTAAAATATTGAATGTTACTAATTGCAACATTCCTTTACATTACTTTATCTTGTACCAATCTATCTGGAAATTTGGTACAAGTTTTACATTTTTAATTTTACAATTACAATTATTTTCTTTCATTCTTTTGATACGTGATTTTCTTATTTAACAAAGAAAGAAAGAGACGCGTTCATTATACACCCCTCCCCTTTCCTTTCTAATCTTCAATCTTTATTTAGTTTTTTCTAATTTCTTTTAAAATAAGTTTTTAGAATCCTTTTAACTAACTTTTTTTTTTCATTTTAACCCTTTCATGACTTTCACATAGTTTTGAATAATTACATATTAAAACTGAGTTACTTCTTTTTTTTTTTATTGGTTTTCTATTTCTTTTAACGAAACCCTTTTTTTTTATTATTATTATTGAGGATCAATAATATATATACATTCGAGACTATATTATATGTAGATATCGCAAATATATATATATCCCACCAAACCCTCGTGTTCAACTGTCCCCTCATCCCTTCAGTCGTTTCAGCTTGCTTCCAGAAAGCGTAGAACGTCTAAACAACCGTTTTGAAACTTCTCGCTGTGTTTTAGCCTCTCAAACCCGCACGGCATCGCTCAGTCAGCCCCCTCCCGCCTATATCTGCAAGCCCAAAGTCTTTTGATAAACAAAGAAAACTACCTGTTTATCCGTGTCCCAAAACCACGCGTTGTTTACTAACTCGTGCTCACCACTTAATCCTTTCGCGTTCAGCTTGTACCAGAAAGGAAAAAAGACAAAACAAACGATTAAATTTAGCAGCGAATTTTAGACTCAACCCACAACCGTAGGCGTCCTCAGCCAAGGGCAATATCGAAGAGTCTTGAAACAAAGGTAATGCTACCTGTTTATGTCCACAGTGGTCACCAAAACACTCAAGCTATGTTTTGTTTACATAAAGTCAGGTGTTCACTATCTCTACTATAATTCCCTTTCAGTCTGTTTCAGCTATTTGCTATTCAGGAGCTAAGCAGTCTAACAGCTTAAACTGGCGTTTATCGCAACTTCTTGTATAGTTGCACACATGTGGTGTTCTGAACAGTCAGACCCTATAGCTATCTGGTTTGCATGCGAGTTTGAAGCTTCTGTCTAAAAATTCCCTCAGCTGATAGAAATTGTTTCATAACTCAGGTTTGTTTTAGATCTGTTTCTTTATTCCTGTCTTTCACTGATGATAGCAAATAGCTTGAATCATGATCTGAAAGTGGAATTATAGTTAGAGATAGTGAATTTCTGACTTTATGTAAACAAAATTGTCGGTGTTTTTGGTAGAACCCATCTGTGGACATAAATCAAGCGTTAGCAATTTTTTAATTTTTGTTTATCTAAATGTCTTTGAGGTCTTTCTTGATGATATAGTTGCAGAGGTTAACTATGTGGTGTGTGACTAGATCAATATAGTATCTGTTTGTTGGAGTTTGAAGTTGTCTAAAAATTCAGTTAAGCTGATAAAATTGTTTATAAAGCTCAGGTTTGTGTTTAGATCTAGTTTCTTTATTTGTCTTTATGATGTAGAAATAGCTGAAATATGATTGAAAGTGGAATTATAGTTAGGATAGTGAATTATCTGACATTTATGTAAACAAAACAACGCTTGATCGGTGTTTTTGGTAGAAGCATCTGTGGAATAAATACAAGGTTAGCAAGTTTTTAACTTGATTTTTGTTTATCATAAATGTACTTTGAGGTTTTTTGATGATATAGATTGAGAGGTTCTACTATGTGGTGATGTGAACTGAGATCAGACATATAGCTATCTGGTTTGTATGTGAGTTTGAAGACATTAGTGTCTAAAAATTCAGTTAGTGAATAGAAATTGTTTCATAAACGCTCAGAGTTTGTATTTAGATCTAGTTTTTTTATTCCTGTCTTTCACTGATGATAGCAAATAGCTTGAAATCATGATCTGAAAGTGGAATTATAGTTAGAGATAGTGAATGCTACTCTGACGTTTATGTAAACAAAACATACGCTTGATCGGTGTTTTTGGTAGAACGCCATCTGTGGACATAAATACAAGCGTTAGCAAGTTTTTTAACTTGCATTTTTGTTTATCATATATATATATATATTGTAATGGGATGGGGGGTATCAGGAAGTGGTGAAAAAGATTTGAACTGGGTGATGGTAAATCATCATCACTTGCAGTACATTTAATGAAAGACAAATATCAATAATTTGAAAAGTATATGTAAGTAATATAATATTTTATAAGTGCATGAGATTAGAATCACTGTGAAGTCATTGAAAGATCAGCCAGCTAACTCAGAAGAGCAACTAAAAGCATAATTATAAATTCAACCAGCATTATAAAGTAATAGTAAGTATATAATTCAAATACCATTCATCATCATTAATGGGAATAAACAAATCAGTACAATAAATCAGCAGTCCATCTTGTGACTGGATTTGAACAACAAAAAATATAAATCCACAGTTAACCTTGTGATTGGATTGGAAATGGGTCTTCTGAAAACCAGGCTAACTATTGAGCCATTGCCATTTTGGAAAATTATTTAAACATTAATTTGGAGGCGCAAACTAAGTGCTCAACCATTAGAATATATAAGCAGAAAATAGAAACAATAATGGTGGGACATTAAAACATGTTTATCATCATCAATGCTCAGGCCACTTGTACTGGCCAACTATAAACTTAACTCTTAATAAGGATAAACTAAAATAAAATGTAATAATGCATGGGCTTTAAAGAGTATTTTCTTTTGTGCCAACCAGGATGATGATTGATCATCTCTGTATGCCCCAAAGCAGTAAGTACACTTCCCTATTCATATATTCATCCCATGCATGTATCTAGTTCAGAGAACATAAGCTCTATTACTGTATGTAACCAAGAAATGATGGAAACAATTTTTAACAATTAAATAAATTTATTAATAACTATAAAAATGATATTTAAGGTCGTATAGGTTAAGGGTTCTGATTTTGAATGATATACAATAATAAAAGTCATTACCCTGTAATTTACAATATTACTACAAAATTGAAGTTATCACATTAATTTACATATATGTGCACACAGACACACAATTTCTATTATACAATTAATCTATTTCAATTGATATTCAATGATGACAAAAATTGATTAAATTTTATATGTTATAATTGACAATATACGCACACATACAAGTGTGTGCATGAAATTTCTGAACATATTTAACTTTTATATAAAAATAATAATACATGATTAAGCTTTTAAATTATATTTTAAATAATACAAATACTTATGCCAGGTTTACTACAAGACACATATAGAATTGCACAGATTATTAACAAATTTAAATTTGTCAAATAATAAATAATGATACTTTATAATTAATAATTGCATTTTGAATATACATAAAATTTACATATATACATGTGTATCAATATTATAAAAAAAACAGTTTATCAAATTCTATTATAGCTTTCTTTTATTCTTTTAAAAAAAATATAGTCAATTTTCCAGAGATTAGAAAACTTTGATTAGGTTATCTCTTAACTAATTAAAAATGTTTTTAAATTTAAAAATATAGATTTAAAATGTGCATCAAATGAATTATTGAAAAACAACTCACTTTTGTATGCAAGTTTATCTGTGCTTCTCTTCGCATATGTAGACACAACAGCATATGTATAACTACTTCTTTATTCTGCTGATGTTTCTCTTGGGCAAGTTGTTTTTTGGTCAATCCAGGTTTGTTGTCATCATAAGGTAAAATTATATAATTCAGGTATGGTTGGCTTTCTCTTTTCTGTAGTCAGTTTCACTTATACTTGGATTTTGTAAGCTTCAGGTCAGCAAGCTATTTTCTAGACACTTTTAAGGCTATGAATGACAAAAAATCTTGACCTGTTTCGTACATGTAAATTCAAACTCTATCAGTGAACTGAAGCAGCCACTTCCTTGCATTCTTATATCCCCATGGCAGTTCTCCTTATAATTATACTAGCCATCTTTGCAGCTATCTTTACTGTTGCCATTCTCTGCTGCAGTTACCAATTTTCCACAAACTACTTTAGCCACCTTTACAGCTAGCTAAGCTCTTCTGCTAACTCTTACAAAACTGCCTGCCAAACTTTGCAGTTGGTCTAGTTGGCCACTGCTTAAAATATTACATCCAGACTCATCTGGTCAACTCTTACAAAACTGCAAGCAAAAACTAACTGTTCTCTTCAAAACTCACTATCCAGACTTTTCTCTTCAAAAATCATTACCCTACTGGAGCTAATTTTGTTATCAACCCTTTTATAGAATCATCTAAGGTGATAATAATACCTTGACAGAAAACAGAGTTTTTATTTTTATCTCTCTAATCCCTTTGAAAACATACATGTTTTAATTAATTTAAAAAAATTTTAAAAACAAGTATTGTGTTTTTACATTTCAAAATTAAAATTAGAAATAATATTTATCAGACATTTTAAAAGTTTAATTTATAAAACAATTTTTATTTTAAATCAGAGTTATTATTTAACGCTTTACATATTATGATTTTATTTTAAGAAATGTAGAAAAATATATACAAAAGTTTATGTCTGTGTTTATTTTTACTTTTCCTTTACTTTATATCCCAGATATATATATATATATATATATACTTCTGGAGTAATATTTGCAAAAGTTATATTTATTTCACTGTTAAACACAACATTTACTAATATTATTCAAAGTAATAAACTCTTTGTTAAGTTAACAATTTTGAGAGTGTAGTATTTTTTAAAAAACACAATGTTAGTCAATCAGGCCCCTGTACACATCAATTTGTGATTAAAAATGGTTGTTTTTAATATTCAGAAATAGGAATAGTACTGATTAAGATGTTGTTTGGATAGCTAAGAAATTTAAGTAATTACATATTAGACCTGTTGCATCTTTTCACATCTGTGATAATTGTGTAACATTGTGATTATGTCAAATAAATCCAAGTAAATCCTGCAATGTTATTACCTGATCTCACATCAAAATGTGTTTTTTATTCGATCTGGTAACATAATTTTTTTTCCAATACCAAAATTTTTTTTGCTCAATTTTTGTAAAGACTTTATTATGACAACAGCTTGATTTTAATTACATTGCATTTTTTCATAGTTATTGTCCATTTCAATTTATCATTGTTGGATACATTTGATTTTAAGTGAGTAAATAACTGTACTTTCCCAAAACATCAAAAGTCTTTGGGCTTCAGCAAGTTGGCATAATATGCAACAGTGAGGAACATCATGACAACACCTAGATTGATATTTGGCCAGATTTATGGGGCATATATATCAAAGATGATGATGCATTTATTTGCATAATCCATTAAATAAAAAAAAAATTGGCCACCAATATGAATAATAAATAAAAGTTTATATTTTCTTATTTTATGAATAATTTTGCCTTTTCTTTTTTTTAAATAATACATTTATTTATTACCATTTTATGACAAAATTCCATTCACATGATATACACACAGTTACATGTTTATTTTGGAGGAAACATTTTTACTTGAACTCACCATTTGGTTGAATTTTTTTGACTGGCTTATAATAAAGTACAAAGATAACTTAGATTTATTCATTGTGACAATTCCTGTTATATTTTTCATGCTAAGTATCATATATGTATATTTTATGCTTTTTTAAAATAATATTTTAGTCAATTTTTGTAATTTAGCAATTTTATGGTAAATGTATCTTCTGCATCATGTTTTAAATTTCTTTCTGTAAAAAGTCAAATTAATTTTTGTATAGTAAATTAATATCTTTTTTTTTGTTTTGAACTCTTGTTAAAAATGTACTTTTTAAGATGTTCTTTTTTTTTTTGCTGAAATTCATATCTTTAGTATTGTTATAAATTCTACACTTTTTCATGTAAATGTCATATATATTTCTGTATGGCAAAGCAACATTTGTGTCTTGTACTTTAAATACTAATTGTTTAAAAATTTACTGTTTAATATCAATTTTATGGTCAAATTCATATGTTTAGTACTGTTATTGATTTATATTCTGCACCATACTTTATATTTTTCCTGTGAAAATCATATATATTTCTGAATGGCAAATTATTATTATTTTTTAATTGTTATTAAAAATCTAATTTTTAAGATCAGTTTTTTTGGTAAATTATGTCCAAATTGTTTATATTTTTTGTGTGTAAGTAGTATTTTTAGTCCTGCAATATGGAGTATCTATTAGACATGCTACATCTTTTCACACATGTATTCAACCTGCTAATAACTTTGTAAATCTTGTGAAAATATCATGTACAATATCCATGCACATGTTATTTTGATCACATCACAAGATTAGAAAGTTATTAGCATATTGATATGAAAGTGAAAAGGCACAGCATGTCTAATATGTGCTCTATGTTAAATGATTAATCCATAAGTATCAACATTTATTAGTATTCCCATGTGGGCATATTGCAATATTACAAATGGCCTAGCAGATTCACAGATGCTAAGAGATTTTGTAGGAGAGCTTGAGCTTCAATCCCAGAGAGATAGGACATAAATATAGATTATTTAGGTCATCCTTACCTCACATAATCAACATTTCTTATGCTTGCACATAACTGTTATTAAAACAGGCAAAACTCTTCATATAGTAATGCCATTCAGTGTCATCCAGAATAATCAATGGATGTCAGAAGGCTTGTGCATAAAATCCACATCAAGTGCCTACTCATCCAATATTCCCAGACTAGTTTCTGGTTTGTAGTGTTTGCCAGTGAAGAGCCTTGGATCTGAGAGCACTGCATCTAGATCTTAAGATGTAATGCAACCCTCCAGCAACCACCTTTTACTTCTACTTAACTACAAAACTATGGGAATAAAATTGAAAACACAATAATATTTTAAATCTAAGCTCAATAGCTTATGTAGTTATATGGGTCTGAACTCAGTTCTACCCATACATTTTGGTGTCTTTGGTTTTTTAATAACCATGACCACCACTATTCTATTAGGCACTTACTGATGAAGGCCACAAGTCAGAAACTAGTTTGAGAATATTGGATGGGTAGGCACTAGATGGGGATTTTAAGCACAAGCCTTCTGGCATCCATTGATTACTTTGGCTGGCATTGAGTGGCATTACTGTATGGAGAGAGTTTTGCCTGTTTTAATGTTTGTCATCCATGCCTTTTATAATTTCTGTACTGTTAGGTTAGACAAAGTAATTGTATATTTTAAATTTTGCATAATTATATATTTAATATGTAGAAGAAACATTAGCACATACAGAGTATGAAAATTTACACCAATGTGTGCCAGATTAGTTGCTGTGATTTATGTAATAAGTCAAGTTTTGTTTTGCTTTCTAACAAGTTAAAACAATATGTTATTCAGGGAAAATTAATCAATGCAATTATGAAAGTGACACTTAGACATCTTATGTAGTCATTAGAAAAAAATACTCTACAAAATTTTGAAAATACAATGGAAAAGTTTACAAAAGTAATCGATATGTTCTTCAACTTATTCAATGTTATTGTATAAAGTTTATTATTGTAAAATTACCTTTTAGTTGAATTGGACATGTAAAATTAATGAATAATACTAGACTTCTTAAAAGAATGTTTCAGGTTCATCTTGAATGTAGTTTTCATGGGAATGCTAAGATGTTCTAAAAATGTAATGTTGATTGTTTTATTGGAAAGATATGGCAAAGAATAGAATACATTGGAAAGTTAAGATTAGATATATTGTTGAAGTATTTTAGAAATTAAAACTTATTGCTGGAGATATTAAAAAACCAGTATTGTGGAATATAAAAAAATAGAATATCTTGTTTTAAATGTGGACATATTTGTGGTTCATAGATTGGTTTGTATAGTTATTGCAAAACTCATCTCCATAAGAATTTTTAAACAATGTTTTAGTCCATGAGATTACAATAGCAATACTCATTAAAGTGCAAATGCTTAGTTGAGTTGGTTTTTGAATTTGGTGTCCTAGCTTCTTATTAAAGAGAACTATAGCTTGAAACCTGTCTGGAGATGAGGACAATCCTAGATAAAGATGATTTGAATACTTTCTCTTGTAGCACTTATCATATAAATAATAAAAAAAACCTTATTTAGAGCTATTAACGTATTCATTGTATTGTATATTTGTAAATGCAAGCTATATAGTACATATGACATATGACTTGATTTTATATATATATATAATAAAATTAAAAATTAACGGTAAATGCAATATTATAGTTTAAATTCTTTTGAAGCACTTTCGATTACATGGTAAACCTCATCAGCTTTAACTAAATTTCAAATTTTTTAAATTTAATGTTACATATATTTTCCATTAATTATTAATTTTATTTTATATATAATATTTTTTATGATGGGTATTTATAAATAAATATTATGAAGTTTTGTTAATTGACAAGCTCTCTGTAGTTTAATTGATCTAGCAGTTACATCCAATCCAACATTCACATGCAATCCAGCATTTACATTCAATTCTATAACCAGTGTTTTTACACACACACACACATACATTACTGTTTGATGAGCATGTAAGAAAATGTTAAATAAAGGTTATTACTTTCTAATAGATAGGATGAATTATTTTAATTGTTGATTAACAGTTTGCATAGATATATCCATGTTAAGAAAGTCGAACGCAAATTCTTCCTGAGTTCAAATATTTGAGGCAATGGTTCTGAAAAAGAATGGTGAGATGTTAGATGAACTGATTTAAATTACATGTAGATTTGATAGATAATGCTTAGGGTAGTCTATTAAAGATAAATGTAATCACGAGTCAGGTCCTTCATCATGTTATCTCTAGCATTCTACATGAAGACCTTAGGTCCAACAGTAGTTAGATGCAATCTTGCTCTCTTTATCCTATATACATGGGTGGACTGGACTGTTACATTTGGCACTATCAACTTTGAGATATGAATAATAGGTGAACCAGCACATATAGAGTTGGTGTAAGTTGATTACACGGTGTGGCTGAACCAGCTGATTGTTGAAGTTGATATATGTATCCAGATTTGTATATATATATATATATATATATATATATATACAAATCTATATATATATATATATATATATATATGCAAATAATGCTTTAGAGCTGCGGAAGTTATCAAATGAAAGTAGGACTAAAGATAAATGTTAAAAAGACTAAAGTAATGTTTAATGAATTTTCTCAAAATATGAAAATAGAGATTGATTATGATGAGCTAAAAGAAGTTAACAGTTACAAATACCTTGGTCAGATTATTAATACAGATGAAAACATAATGGATGAAATTGATCATAGAATTAAACTTGGTTGTAGTACTTTTGATAGAAATAACTTCATACTAAAAGGAAATATGCCTATGTGTTTGAAAAGGAAGGTTTTTAACAAATGTCTTTTACCAGTTCTTACTTATGGATCTGAGACTTGGACACTTAATAGAAGATCAATTCAGAGACTTCAGACCACTCAAAGAAGTATGGAAAGATGCATGTTGGGAGTAACAAAAGAGATTGAAAATGCAATGTATGGGTAAGAGAAAAAACAGGTGTTATTGACCTCATTGAAAAAAATTAAAAGAGTGAAGTGAAGTTGGGCTGGATATAATGCTAGAAGAAATGATAATAGATGGACAATTGAAATTTTAAACAGGATCCCAAAAGATTGTAAAAGACACAGAAGGAGACCACATGTGAGATGGATTGATGAAATAAGAAAGTGTGCAGGGGTAATGTGGAGAAGAGAAACTAAAGATAAGAAAAGAATGATTGAACTTGGAGAGACCTTCATCCTACAGTGGATTGATAATGGTTAATGATGATGATGATGACATATATGGTTGAAGAACAGGGAAAAGCCATGTGAAACATGTAAACAATGTATATATATATATTTAAGTTTATATTTGTTAATAAAATTGTTGTTTTATAATAAACCTTTGTCTCTGTCTCAAGGTTTGTGGTCTAATAAATTCTAGAAATCCCGATCATACATCAATACAATATCATTTAAATTTGAAGTATAACTTACTTTGTTAAATCATACCAGATAAAATATATTTAAAATATTATTTTATAAAATTATTAAACACTGCAGAATTAAAATCACAATTTCAGAATGTTATTAAAATAAGTCAGCACATTTAGATTTAAAATGTATAATATGCAATAGGGTTATTGTGTGATAGAGAGTGCAGTGGGTGGACAAAAAATCCATTTATCCATCTGCTGTATTCAAATATTTTCCCCGATGAACTTGGTAATAATTTTTATTTAGATATCACAGTGTTTATATGTTATTTTCAAAATTTATATTTAAAACTTAATTTTAATTATTGGAAATTTAGAGTACGTGGACATTGACTATGTAAGATTCAACCAGTGCCAACTATGGAGGTAATCACTGGGAGAGTATTTATTTATCACCAATGATTCCTAACAAAATATATAGACTTTCAGGCCTTACTATTCTAAAGCCATGAGAAGAGATTATCAGAGAAGAAAATAAAACTTGTAAGATGGAAATTTTTAGAATGAAGTGAAATATTAATACAAATGACCTATGAGTGCAAGTGTGATGGAGAGATGGATCAGGAGGATGGGGTTGGGCATAAAACTATTTTATTTCTTTTAAAATTTTAATTGTGATTTTGATGGTAAGTGGATAGGAGTGTGCTGAGGGATGGGAATTACAATGGGGAGTTGAGCTTAAATTTTCTTCCTCTCCAATAAATACCAAATTTGTGAGATTATTAGTATTATTTATAAAACGGTCTCAGTGTTTTATTCCTGCAATTATTAGTTATTAACCCATTCATTAGATATTATAAATTATTAAATAAATGATTGAAATACTGATTAGCATAAGTAAGTTTCATTAAGGTTGCAATTTGGCACCCTGGCAATTATTGTTATTAATATGCTATCCCATCATCATCGATCCTGAGGCAGTCCGTGCCTGAGATGGGTGCAGGCAGATGGTTGGCTGGTCTCTTTCTATATAGGTTAAAATATATATATATATATATATATATATATATATATATATATATATATATATATATATATATATATATATATATATATAATTTTGTATCATAACAGACAATACTATAATCCATATTATAAATGACTAGTTATTTATAGATCATTTTTTAGATATTACTTAGATAATTATTTTAGGTTATTTATATTATATAGTATATAAAATCAACTTCCTCGCTGAGGAAGAAGCTGCAAATACCAAAACAATTAAATGGGCCGAGCACTTTTAAGGTCTTCTTTCATATTCATGGCCAACATAAGTTATAAATCATTTATGTAATGTTGCTAACTAATAAAATCTGCAAATGCGAATGCAAATTAGTTTGTCCATTTTTTTGAGATAGAAAAACACATGTCATGTCTATTGATAGAATTCTTATCACTGATAACAAAATACGCCTCCTTGATTTTTCTTTTGTAGTCATTGGCTTCAGAGCATACTATATTGGGGTTGCCAGGTTCAAACACATGTCTAGCCTGCTTCTCATGTTCGAAGAATATTGAGAAGTTATCATTGTTGTTTTTTGCTCTTCTGTAAGTATAAATGTGTTGAGCAGCTCTATTATGAACAGTGGCCTTTGTTTCCCCATAGTATGTGGTACTGCATCCAGCCTGAGGGCATGAAATACTGTATATGACCTGGGGTGTCTGAGATGGATCTGTTCTATCCTTCGAATTATTAATAAACCTGTTAGTATTAGGGGGAGTGCAGAAGCCAATCCTAAATTCATCAGACAAAGTCTTTATCATCTGTTGTGATAATTTGGGAATATAAGGGAGGGTATATAGTTATTTAAAGATAACCTTTTAATTTATAAAATAATCATTGCTAACAAGTATGAGTAAATATTTTCAATTTAAAACAAAGAAGGAAACTATTTTAATTACAGTGAATTTTATTACAGATAAGGTAAGTAATATGTTCATGTTCAAGCTCATACATTCAACTTTTAAAATATATAATTGTCATCATCATCATCATCAACCATTATCAATCCACTGCAGGATGAAGGTCTCTCCAAGTTCAATCCATCTTCTCCGATTTTTAGCTTCTCTTCTCCACAACACCCCTGCACATTTTCTTATTTCATTCATCCATCTCACATGTGGCCTCTTTCTGCGTCTTTTACAATGTCTTGGAATCCAGTTTAAAATTTCAATTGTCCATCTATTATCATCTCTTCTAGCAATATGTCCAGCCCAACTCATTTCAATCTTTTAATTTTTTCAATAAGGTCAGTAACACCTGTTTGTTGTCTTACCCATACATTGCACTTTCGATCTCTTCTTGTTACTCCCAACATACATCTCTCCATACTCCTTTGAGTGGTCTGAAGTCTATGTATTGCTCTTCTATTAAGTGTCCAAGTCTCAGATCCATAAGTAAGAACTGGTAAAACACATTTGTTAAAAACCATCCTTTTCAAACACATAGGCATATTTCCTTTTAGTATCAAGTTATTTCTACCAAAAGCACTCCAACCAAGTTTAATTCTATGATTAATTTCCTCCATTATGTTTCCATCTGTATTAATAATCTGACCAAGGTATTTGTAACTGTAAACTTCTTCTAATTCTTCATAATCAATCTTTACTTTCATATTTTGAGCAAATCGATTAAACATTACTTTAGTCTTTTTAACATTTATCTTTAGTCCTATTTTTCTACTTTCATCTGCTAACTCCTGCAACATTTCCTGCAGCTCTGAAGCATTATTTGCAAAAACAACTACATTATCTGCAAAATCTAAATGACTTAAATACTCTCCATTTACTTTCACTCCTTTAGTTTCCTATTTTAATCCACAAAATACTTCTTGCAGCACTGCTGAAAAGAGTTTTGGAGATATGGAGTCACCTTGTCTTACACCTTTCTCAATGTTGATTTTTCCAGTATCATTATGTAATCTAATTGTTGCTGTTGCATTTTTATAAATATTCTTTAAAATATGACAATATCCTGGATCTATTTATACCTTGATGATCCAAAGCTTTAATCACTGAAGAAATGTGTATAGAATCGAATGCCTTTTCATAATCTACAAATCCAAAACATAATGACAACTCATATTCATTTGTCCTCTCTATGACTTCTCTCAATACCTGGATATGATCTATTGTACTAAAACCACTTTTAAATCCAGCTTGTTCTCTTGGTTGGTGGAAATCCAAAGTTCTCTGTAGACGAGTTGTAATTATCTTGATAAATTTTTTTATATAAAAATGATAAAAGGCTGATAGGTTTGTAATTTCTAATATCTTCTTTATCACCTTTTTTAAATATTAATATTATTACTTCATTCTTCCAATCTTCCGTACATCTTTATCATTTCGACATTTGGTATATAACTTTGCTAAAATTGTTTCTATTTCTTCACCTGCTTCTTTTAATATATCAATTATAATTCCATCATTTCCTGGAGCCTTTTCTTTCTTCATACACTTAATTGCATGTCTCACTTCTTCATTTAAAATTCTGGACAATTCGGAAGATGTAATAAATATAGGAGGTACTTGTTCTTTATTACTATATAATTCTTGATAAAAATCTTCTACCAATTTCATGATGTCATCTCTCTTTTTAGTAATAATTCCATCTTTTTTTCTTATTGCAGATATAAATTTCCTACCAATACCAAAATGTTGTTTAACATTTTTGAGACTTTTATTTTCTTCTACAGCTTTCCTTGCTATTTCACAGTTATACTTTCTTATATCATTTTCAACTCTTTTCCGTACCATTTTTCAAAATTCGAGATATTCAATTCTTTTTAATACATCATTTTTGTATATCTTCATATTCCTTCTTTTCTTCATAAATTCTCTAGTCTCAGTAGAAATTTTATTAGTCAATTGCTGCTTTTTTCTACCAGTTATGTTTGTTGCAGTTTTTAAAAGTGTATCAGTTATTTTCATATTAATTTCATTCAAATCTGAATCATGTTCAAAATCTCCTAACACTTGAAACCTATTTGTAAGTTCTAATTTAAATTCATTAGAATGTTTCTGAAGATTAGGAATATCAACTGTAAATATTGTTTTTCTTAATAATTTTTGTCTCTTTAGTTTAATATATAAGGCTATAATTAATTTTGATTATTAATTTAGACAATTTATGGATTAAAATGTATTATATTTTTAGCTTCTCAGATTTCTGAAATGAAAGGAAATTTAAATGAAGATGTTACCCTTAAGTTTAACTTGAGAGCATAAACTCCAGATGAATATGAAGTTTTTTATCATCTAAAAGAAGTCTCTGAATCTGTCCAAATTGCAGGCAAATCAGCTAATAAATTGAAAGTATTCTATTAATTTGCTTACAAATATATGGTAGAAGAGAAGCAGAATATATTATATTTAACAATTTTCAAACTTGAAAGTAAGGATTTTGGAAATTACCTTTTACGTCAGAATATATTTCATTCCGAAGTATATTTATCCCAAAAGAAAAAAGTAACTTTTCATAAGAAATTGGAATAATATTTATGAAGTATAAGTTACTTAAATGCTTACCATTGTTTGATTTTCAATTTATTTCTGGTGAAACATATAATGAAAATGATTCAGAATTTTTTAAAAAATATACAACTAAGATTTAGGAGACAATTGGTAATGTAAATCATCAGTTTCAACAAAAGAATCCATGGATATTAGGGTACTAATACGATAGCCAGTACAGTCTGCTTGATGGTACACTTTTTAGACCAAGCAACATAAATATGCTATTTATGGACCTATGACTCCCTCAAGCATATTATGCTAATTTTCTCACAGTTCACACTTGGGTAATGTATTGTTATCACATTTAATTGTGTAACCTGACTGCAAATGATCACTATTGATACTGAGCTGTAATATCATTTGCAGGTATGTAGATTTTAAGTTAACACAATTATTAAGCTATTATTTTAAATGTAATTATTTTACAGTAATGCGAGTGAGTATTACCTAGTATCACTTGTCAAATGGTTACTGTGCTTTACTGTACCCTTTGTAATGGCAGAAAATTAGGAAAGATTATGATCCAGTGTGATTTGGACAAAAGTATGCCCCATGTCATGTTATTCATGAAATGATAGGAGATAAACAAAATGGCTAAACCTGAAAGACAACATTATAGATTTTGTGAGCTGCTGGCTACAGAGGTGGATGCTGTGACCTTTCTTCAGACAAAACACATACTGCCCTTGGTGAAGAGCTGTGCTTGCTACAATGAATGACATTGAAGAGCCTTCAAAAATACTGATTCAATTGCAAGTTAATATCCTGTCATTGAAGGTCTTTTATTCGAAGTGGCACCTTGTTTTCCAACTCCAGAATTGATTTTGTGAAAGCATTGCATTTGGTGTATTATGATAGATGTAATGACCTGACAGTGGAACAAACCCACAATGGATTGGACATCTCCAGAAATGCTTTGTCTGGTCTGCATGAGCTTTGCAGTGAGAGCATGGTGTCTTGGCCCTTTCATCAAATAGGTTTGTTTCCAATTTCTTCATTGAGATTGCCAAGACCTTGTGAACTTATCACAATAATTACTATGGTAGGATTCTTCCACAGCAGTGGGTATTCTGTGTGATGTGCTGGGAAACAGGCGAATGTTTCTTCATTTTTCATTCCTTCATGCTCCATGGTCACTCTTCTACAGGCCATACTCAACATCAAACCAGGGTTCACCATCTACTCACTGCTAGAATGGATACAGGATATTTGACCTTGAGTCTTTGGTGTCTATCATCCCAATGTTAACCACTGCTACAACATTGTGGAACCCTTAACATATGCACACACACAAAACATCTAGTAGATTTGAGGTATCCTGAAGTGGCAAAATAGGAGGCATCAAACACTGTCAGGAAATTAGTTGATTACCTGGCAGAATTTATTGGCAGTGTCTATACCAAAGGGAAGACTTTGTTCATGGAAATTTTAAAAGAAATGAGTTTTTGAGAGACTATATAGTTGTTGGTGTTTGCTTTTGTAAAATTAATTTTGAGAATTGAATAAATTTTGTCAAAATAGAAGTGTGTGGTTTATTATTAAAAAAGTCCACAAAAAGTTAGTTTACTTATTAATGTGTTTATTTTGGAATTTAAAAAAGTGCTTAAAAGAAAAGCATGTTGTTAGTATCGAACCCCCCCCCCCAAAAAAAAAAAAAAAGAAAAATAATAATTTACTTCTTAATATGTATTTTTGAATTAAAAAAAATTGCTTAAAATAAAAACAATGTGAGTTTTTGAATTTTAAAAGTTGCTTTAAATAAAAGCTTGAGCTTATTCTCAAAAACCCAAAAAAATGTGTTTATTTAAAATGTGTACAATAAGTTGTTTATTTTAAAAGAAAATTATTTTAAATGAAATTGATTGGAATAATTGTGTGCTGCTGTAACAACCAGAATAAGAAAAAAAATAATTGTGCCTAGTACAGTTATATTTACGTTTGTTCTAGCAACAATGCCATCAAGTAGTTTGTGCCCACTATCATACTAGTACCGATATTAGTATTAAATGTTAGAGATACAAAATAGGTACTTATATACTATTTGAAATGTATATCATCATTATGGTCTTTATTGACTCAAATAATTTGAAGCATTTACAGTGTTGAAAAATATAAGTTTGAATCGGCAATATAATAAAGAATATGATGGTTAATGACCCTGAAAATTGTTATGAATAGTGTATTTTTTATTCACTACAAATGATGATATATGTTATGAGATTACTGCTTTTTGTTTTTTTCTACAATCACTTAACCAAAATCGAGTTAACAGCTATTAATATTCATTATAAGAAGAGCCTATACAATTTATTGCATGCTATGCATTGATATCCATTTATAAAACAATACTGTAATTAAGGGTAAAGTATACCATATGTAACAGTAACTGGGTTCGAATATGGATACTAAAGGAAATAAAGGGCAATAATGATTACAAAAGAGTTTTTATTGTGGTTGTTATTATGTATTAATTTAATAGATGTGAGAAAAATTTATGGATATACATTCGAATCCTGTTACAAAAGAGTATGAGGGAAACACATTAACCATTTAAAGGCGTGATGTATACATATAAAATTAATTACTAACAGATAGATTTGTATGTGAAAAAGAAGAGGAGCATTTATGTGTGGAGTTGTATTTTTATATTTTTGTTTTATATATTTTTGTTATTTATTACCATAAGTTATAGTTATTGAAATAATGTCATCTGTAGCACATGTTTCTTAACAAAAGAAAATTAACATATAAAGCTGGAGATAATAATAAAAGGGGTTGCAAGTTGTGCCACATGTGATTTCTGTTAATGACACTTGTCTTCAGAATTCCAATAGCTGGCCACTAAATATTTTAGGATAATGGAAACCTAATTCTGCTAAAAGCATTCCTGAGATAATGGCCATTAGGGTATGGATAGAAAAAAAAGGTGAGGTGAAAGAGAGATAATAGAAAGGAAGTTTTTTTTTTTTTTTGATTTAGAAGTGATTCAGAAAAGTGACCGTTATAGAGAAAGAAGTGTGGAAAGTAAATTTTAATAAAGTAATTTTATTCAGTAATAAAAATTAATAAGAATGGATTCCATTGAAGTGTTGGCGTAAAAGAATTGTGGGGATTCATTGCACCAGTCCAGTGGACAGCTGTTTGTGATCTGCATACCATGTCGACCTTTGTCTATGGAGATTTTAGCCATCTACTTCAGCCATGTGAAGTGATTGTGGAGCTCCAGACACCAAGAACCTTCATGCTCTCAATTATGGAATCAACTACCGAAACTCTAGGATGGATTATCATATGCATAAATGTCATGGAATCTTTCATCATCTTTCAGACCGACAACTCTTACCAAGACAATCACCATTATAATTCTGTAAGTTTACAGATCATCACCCTTAAACATACAAATGTTTGCTCTCAAAGGAGGTAAATATGACTTTCTTTTATATATTGGATGAACATATAATAATTTGGTAATAAATTAAGAAATATGCAGCTTTGTCTTAATTCAAAGAAAAGAATTATATAAATAGATGGAATTATTTAAGAAATACAAGTCAGATGCATAGTTGCATTCTTTCATGAATATTCATACTAATATATATATATATATACATATATGTTGCATGACTGTTATTAGTATGTACGTGTCTTAATAAATATTATAATTTTAAGCTATAATTTGCATATTTATTTGAATTACGAGATTCTTATAATTTCTGGGTTATTATTTATAAAAGCTTACTGATATATATATATATATATATATATATATATATAATAAGGTTTGCAGGGCAGACAGGAAATTATAAAAGTATACACATGATGTTTCTTTATAAAATAACCTCAGTTTTGTTCTCCCGATAGACATTGTCTCCCAGATCTTGAGACTGAGCTAGTCTAATCAAGGCACCCGATAAGGTCCATTATCACTTTTTCTTTCATTTTCGAGGGGTATAATTCTTATTAATTGGTAATACTGGTGCTTGAAATTGTTTGTACATGTCCGATGCCCATAAATATACCTATTCAAAGAACGGGTTAATTACCTGTTTTCACTTAAATTATTAGCATAGGATTATGGGTAGACTGTTAAATATACACATACTTTAAGCTTTGTGTAAATTAGTTCAATTAAATGCAAGCATAAAGCAAATTAAGATAAGATTAGCACTTAGATGTCTTAAGACGTGGGTTATTATTGTGAAATATAAAAAAGATGGCTGCACATTAGATTAATTTTATTATATTAAACTAAATTTGAAACACCATCATTATTATCATGTAATTTAATTTAATATTACATCTGTAAAATTTTAAAATGAATAAGGAAACTATTTGATTTTTATTATATATATATATTGTAACCTTCATACGCTTTTCCACACAAATCCCTTTGTAACCTTTCCTATCCATCCTACCATTCCCTAACATACAAATTATGTACTCAAATTTAAATGTTAGAAACAGATATATTATTTTCTGACTATTGAACTGATTAGCATTAAATTATAATTATAAAGAAAATTACAAGATGATTATGAAGATAATAATTTCTGGTCAAAGTAGCTTTAAAATCCCCAAACAAAATATTATGAAATAAATTTAATATTTGTCAAACCAATAAATAATTAATCCGGTCTATGAAATGAATATGAGATTGCAATTATAAATTGAGTAGTAAATAAATTAGGATGAAAATAATTACATGGATAATGACAATAAATAAGAATTGGATAATAAAATGAAAAGAACCTAAGAGCAGAGAGAAGAAAAAGATGTGCTAAAATACAGAAGGATTAAGATAATGATGGACTAAGAGCTAATGACTGATTAAAATGGTAATAGGATACAAGTCAGTGAAAGGTGAATTAATTATGATAATAGATGAGAATAATGATGATGGAAGATAATATCTATAACTATAAACTGATATTGTATTAAAGGATAGTAAGATCAACTAAAGTAAAATATGGATTCCAAGTTTAACCAAACCAGAATATTTACCATCAAATTAAAACAAAATATAAACTCAAAAGTAAAGAAGAAAAACTTTACATGTTAACTTATGCTGACCATAAAACAACTGTGAAAATCAACATAACTTAAATTAAAGTCCAGTAAGCAATTCTAATTATAAAACCTTAACCACAAATTTAATATTATATCGTAAACTACTATCTTATTCTTCTCAAGGCTCAAATAAATTAAGTATTATTCTTTTTCAAGATATACTTGGGTCAGTGAGAGGGATTTTGCCACTACCCAACTATATCAGACAAAACTGCTTATAAACACTTAGAATTATTAAAATGTCTAGCCATTTGAATACCAACTGAATATGAAATCTAAACCCTATAAAGTACACACAAACCCTTAACCCTTTAACTGTCCAATTGTTCATTCGCTGCAGGGGGTATCACTCAAACTTTTTTTTTCCGTGACAAAAAAATGTATCAATTTTTTTAAAAATTTTGGACCTTTTTTTTTTATTATTTTATTTTTGTTTTTTTTTTTAAAATAAATTATTTAATTTTTCACATTATAAAAATAAAAAAAAGTTTTTTTAAAAAAAAAATTTTTTTTTTAATTTTTAAAATATTTTTTTTGGTTGAAAAAAAAAAAAGATAATATTTTATTTTTTTTTTTCTTAAAAAAAAATATTATTTTATAAATTTATTTTTATAAAATATTTTTTTTATAATATTTTTTAAAAAAAATTAATCGAACAAAATAACTTACAAACTCTTTAATTCAATAATTAGAGTCTATGTGATCATAGATCAATGAAATGATGTATTTGATGGTTCAAATCAATAAGCTATATCAAAATTATTTATTTCATTTTTATTATATTTACTAAAATAATGTATGCATTTGAGATGAACAATGTTTAAATCACACAGTGATGATGCTTTAAACTTACCTTTTCAAAAAATAAAAGTTTACTAAATTTATTAAGGTATCAAAGAATAGTAAATTATACCGCATTGATTAATGATAAATTTGAAATTACAAGATGTGTGGATAGCAATAACAATAATAATGTGGGTGATGGCTAGCAATAATGCCATAGACAACTAGATAACAATTTCAAAATAACAAGATTTATTTACATTATTTACAAAATTTTATTACTATTATAAACAGTTAAACATCTATTTCCAGAAACCATATATGAAACAAGGTATTTTCTTTAACGACATGTATGGGGAATAAAATACCATAATACTTTTATTGTCACCATCATCATTACTTAGGTTTTCACTATTGTGTATTATAAAACAGGCATATTGCACTGCTTGGCATAAATAAGCATTACAGTCAAAGATAAGAGTTTTTTTTTTCTAAATAATAAAAGTAATTGACAAACTCAGTATTTAAATTCAATGCTTGAAGCAGCATTTTTCCCTATAGCTTTTTTGGCTGTATATAAGAATATGATAATGGAAATTATCATATTAAGCACAAATATAAAAATTATTCTTGAAAATAATTTGTTTAATATTATTTAATATGAAATTAGTTAACCATACAGTTAGATGTTTATTATTTAACCTAATGAATATTCTAATATGGGTACAGACATTAAGAGTCAGATGTATACATGATATTAACCCTGCCTATGTCCATACACAATCATACTGATTATAAAAAGGCTTTACCAATCCATCGGCAAATAACTGCTTGATGAACATCAATGACAGTATGTATGTGTGTATCTCCTGTCTTTCTGGACATAAGCTTGTCCATAAGTTGTCACAACCTAACTCATCCACTATTTGACTTCACTACACTATAGATAACAAGTGTCCTTGATTAACTTTACCTTATCATTGCCATACAAATTTTTTAAATACACAAAATATCTTCACCATATCCGGTGAGAAAATCACTCCACATCTTCCTAAGGGATAAGACACTAAAAAAGGTTCTTCACAACAACATTACTTTGTTGTATCATAATATGGCAAATTTCCATACCCTTTTCATAGGTATATATGTATGGACTTTGTCTCAACACAGGGAAACGAAATAGGTGCCTTGAAAATAACCCTCTCCCTAGGGATTGACAATGCTACTTCAGTATTTTTTATTTTTTGGTCTCAATAAAATAATCTGCTCACGGTGTAAGTGATGGGTGAGACTATTCTCTCTCTGCCCATGCATCCTATACCTAACACAGTGTTTAAAGCAGCTTTATTTTCATATATTCATTAGATGTACTTTTACAAATCTTTATCACTACAATGGCAAGATAAACATAATTTTCACAATAAAGCTAAAGGTAAATATCTCACTTCCTAATGCAAAACTGATAGTGTAATAAACAAGCCAACATTTTATAAGTCAAACTACTTGGAAATATTTTAAAGTTATTATAAAATATAGCTATAACAAGAAATATATACACAGTCAATGAAATATAGCAGATTATACACTAACTTGGACATAATGATTATAGGCAAACTTTAATAAATATAAAATGCTTATATGGAAATTCTATAATATAAAATAACTATGTTATCATAAAGAACTATTATTCCATCTTTAATGAGTGACTCTGTCTGTTTACCTGTAATAAATTGTCCATATATCTAAGAGATGAGTATCTCTATCTTGTAAATCTTAGTGTAATATTAAATTTTAAACCAATCTTAAAAACAATTACGTATATATAACCTATTATACATTTATGTCATAAAAATATACCCTAATAATATATAAAATTCATATATAAAACCCTTGATAACTTGAAGAATAACAACAAAACATATTATTAATGTGATATTCCATTCCCTTAGTTCATCCTTATAAGTATTTTTAATATGAGCTAAACAATGGGGAAATGAAGTCATCTAGGACACACCCTTCAAGAACAATGTTTCCATAGTTTTCATTCTCTTTTTATATGTATGTATTTTGGCAATATAAACAAATAAGGTCTTCAAAGATTTTTATAAGAACAAACTCTTGAAAAAAAATGCTTAAAAATATTTCTGCAGCATTTTATCCAAAAGTTTAAGCTATAAAATATGAGTATCCGGTTTTCCAAGAAGAGCAATAACTTTTTCAAATGCACTTATTGATTTTCCTTTTTGTTCACAGCAATTTATTATAATAATAATCCGGAATAGTTGTATCTTTTAAAACATTTTTCTGCATTTATTATGTCTCGATTTCTATAATATTAAATATTATATTGTCTTTGAGACATAACAATTTCTATTAACTATTAATACCATGAGTTAAACATTCTATTGGTATTTCTCGTTATAAGATACATCTTTTAATTTTCATCATTTTTTTTCTTTTTGATTTAGGAAAAAGCAACATTCCAATACCTTAACCAGACAATTTTCTTTTACTTAATAGAACAATAATATATTCATTAACGTTTTGTTATTTTTTTTTGTTTTTCATATGATTAAAATATATAGATATCGATAAATATGCCATATCATGCTGAATGTCCAAACATATTTATTCGTATATCTTTTAAGTTATTGGTATAAATATGGCACCTTATGATGAGTGCCATTGGGTTTATTGTAAATTTCCGTTTGCAATTCCATCAATGACATTATATTTTGATCATTTATGTTTATTTTCAATGGGTTTTAATTCAGGTTATTTGTCTTTTAGTTAGGTCGATGCTAGTGGAGGGATATATGGGTGTTTATATCAATGTAATGTGAAGTGTGTTGAGCATGCAGGACAATGCCCAATT